>PVJA010044740.1:0-16005 GCA_004027025.1 Myocastor coypus | reverse complement strand
AAAAAAAAAAAAAAAAAAAATCAGCCCACCCCCCAATTATAACAGGAAGCAATACTATTGTTATGTATTTAAAAGTACAACTTTCCTCTTGGGTCCATTTTTAGCACCGTATGTAACTGTTTTCCTTAGTCTATCTATCACTGCATCTTTTTTCATTAATTTAGTATACGTACTTCATACCCAATAACCTATAAATTTTACGACTAAGTGATATGTTCAAGAAAGAAAAAATACAGAACTTTTTCTTAGTCAATCTTTATCATATTACATTTAAGATACTTGCATTAAGAATATCCATATTAGCAACCTGATATGCTGGTGAACCTAATACTTTCTGAGGAAGTCCTTTAATTGTAATTTCCATAAGGACCTAAAAAAGAAAAGATTACAAAAAGTTAAAGTAGTAAAATTTGACTGCAGCTAATTGTACTTTAATATAATCTAATACACTAAGTTTAAATATTTATTATAGATAAGTTGTTGTATTAATATTTATACCTCCTCATTTATTTTATGTATGTGGCTTTTTTGGTCTTTTTGAGACAGGGTCCCACTATGCTGCTAGGAGAAATTCTGCAATGTATTATATATTCAACAGTGCCATATGCAACTACTGTACAGTCAGAGGTCATCTGTCAAATCCAATTCTTTCCGAAGTTCGTCCAAAAAATTTGAGGACTGAAAATATTTTTTCATAAAAGTAAAACCAAATAACTGGCTCTGAGGCCCAAAAATTACTTACAAATTCATTTTTGTAGGACTAATAAATTTTGCAGATTTCACTGCTAGTATCACTCTCTGGAGCCAAGGTTACTGTAAATTATGCAACTAAACAGCAAAATAAGAAAAATACTGAAAAAAATGTTTTTCTGAAATTTTAATGCACTAACACAAGCACTATATCTTATCTGGGCAAAAGCAGCACTTATAACCCAGTCTCTCAGCCTGTGCAGATTATTTTTTCAAGTTGGATTTTCAGTTTTACTATCAAGCAAAGTTAAAAAGCATCAAAAATGTTGTTTTTCCACTTTGCTTTCTGAGTAGTGAAACATTCATACTTGGACCCATTTGACAACCAGAAGAATCAATGCACTATTTGAAAAGACTAGAGAGGATCCACGAAGTCTAAGACTGCCAACTCAAATCTGAACAGGCTTATCCAACTGCTATCCAAAATTCCTAATAGTTACACTAATATAAACTGTGAAACTTGCATGACATGAACAATGTGATTAGTCATAGTAAAAACAAATTTCCTTTGAAACACACTACTGTGGATAAGAGATAGCATTTATTCTCTACAAGGCCCATTGTGCTATATATTAACTCATTTTATGATCAATTACTACTACATTGCACCTTTACAAATGAGTTACATCAAAGCCATTAGGGCAGACATACTGCTTAAATTAACTGTTAATAAAAAATTGGAAGGGGCTCGGGAGATAGCACTGTGATACAAGTGCGTACCTGGCAAGTACAAGGTCTTAAGAGTTCAAACTCCAGTCCCAAAGGGGGGGGGGGGGGGAATGCCACTAAAAAACTGGCAAGAAATTCAATCTACTCTGCCCTAGAGTCTGTGCTATTAGCCACTATTCTCACTATTCTACACAACCACAGTGAATTTAACTGTCACAGTACAGTCAGGGAGATAGCTCTGCAGAATAAGCGCTTACCTAGCAAGTGCAAGGCCCTGAGTTTGGTACCACCGAAAATAAAAACTGTCACAGTACATAAAGCAAAGTTTAAGAAGGAATTCAAGAGTATTGTTCCATATGTAACTCCTCAGGCTATTATAAAATTACACTCAATTTCTCTTTTTCTCCTCTACTATACAAGGTCAAAAACATCAGAGGGGGAGCCCAGGAAGATGGCTCAGTGGTCTCAAGCGCCTGCTTAGGAAAGCTTAGGGGGCTGCAGGGACCGTGGTTCAATCCCCAGCACCACATGTTGTGCCAGTCCTGCCCTCAGGGCAGGCTGAGCCAGCCATAAAAATAAACAAACAAACAAAAGTTCTGAAGCAAAAACATCAGAGGTCCTAGGAGATAGCTCAGCAGAAGCACCTGCATGGCAAGTGCAATGTCTCAAGTTTGACTCCCAGTAACAAAAAAAAGGAGAAAAAAAATACCAACACCATTAACCTGGTTACAGTAATGTGCTAATAACAACATTACTCAACAATCATAATAAATTAGTGGATATTTGAGTTCTTTAGGTTGAAATGTCCTTTAGCCCATTTTCTAAATATAACTAATTTTTTAAAAACCTAAGACTTCTCGGCCCGGCGGGATGGCTCAGTGGTCTAAAGCACCTGCTTGGGAAAGCTTGGGTGGCTTCAGGGACCACGGTTCGATCCCCGGCACCACATGCTGCGCCAGCCCTGCCCTCGGGGCAGGCTGAGCCGGCCATAAAAATGAGGGAATAAATAAAATAAAGGTTCTGAAACAAGAAAAAAAATAAATAAATAAAATTAAAAAAAAAAAACAAAACAAAACCTAAGACTTCTTCCAGTTGTTCTTAGTTACTAAGAGACTTTAAATGACTCTGAAGTCAATACACACGACTAAGTTGCTAAAAAATATGATATAGTCTGTCCAACCCAGGTATGGAGGGATATACCAGCACTCTGAAGGCTGGAGGAGGAGGATTTTTCCAAGTTCAAGACCAGCCTGGGCTACAAAGTGAGCTCTACTGCAGCCAGAACTGCATGAGAGCCTGTCTCAAAAAAAAAAAAAAAAAAAAAAAAAAAAAAAAAAAAAAAAAAAAAAAAAAAATGGGGGGGGTGGCAGGGAAGAGGTCCCATCCAAGGAGAGGGAATATAGCCAAGCACAAGCTCCTGCCTGGCAGGTAGTACAAGGTCATGAGTTCAAACCCTGGTCTCACACACACACACACACACACACACACACACACACACACACACACACAGTGGCCTAAGTTTGATTCCCATTGCACACACACACACACACACACAGTCTGACCAAAACATGACCTGCACAAAATATCCATATGAAATTCAACTTCAAATAAGTTTTGAAGTCCAATTTGTAGATAGTCTTACCAGTGTTTTTGATATAGGAAGTACTTCAGATTTCACTATGCTTTCTAAAGATTTTAGCAGCAGTGTCAATACTTCACAACCTGGTCTCTCTTTTTTGTTACCTATCAAAAAGCAAAAGGATATAATCCTAAACCTGTATTTCCAGAAGTGAATGTATTCAAAGACATAATAAACTTATTACTAAACATAACTTTTTACTGCAGTAAGTCAACAGTATTTAAAGCACATTAATTTATAATCTAAACCTTACATTAACTTTAAAAGCTAACCAATTCACTGGTACTATAAAAATTATCTAATCAATAACAGTGCTCACCAGATTCAGTAAGTGAATTCACTAAGCTAATTAGCTCCTTCCAGATAGCACTGACAACTGCATCTGTCAAAAAAAGTAAGCACTTTTAATGAGATACAAGATTTGGACTTCCCCTTTCTTGTACTAAATAAGAAACTGCTATATTTAATAATTTGTAAAATTTCCTTAACATTCATTTCAGTAATAATTTATGACACTTCATTTGTTTAAAAATTGAACCTATTTTCTACGAGAACCATAACATATTAATAGGTTCTACAACAAGAACAATGTACTCTTCCCACCCTTGTTTTTCTGCAGTTTACCCATCACTTACTTTTATAAAAACTGATTTAGACAAAGATACTTCACAGGTGATATGACTGATTTTCTCACCTATAATAGAGTACCTGATTTTTGCTTTCTTTTCCTTAAGAAGTTATAAACAAAAGGGTTGGTTTCAATGCTGCACATGCTGGAGCCACCCAGACAAGGCACCAATTATAACTTAACTATTTCCTATGTGATATTGTACACATTTACTTCTTTATTCAAGTCAGTTTCTTTCTAAACTGGACTGTGCTATGCAACTGCTCTGCCACTAAGCCCCATCAATATGCCAAAGTTGATATTGTATCTTCTTTTATCTTGTTCTTGAGATAGGATCTTGCCATGCAGTACAGGCCCACCATGAACTTGCTGATGAAGCCCATGCTGACCTTGAACTTGAAAAGATCCTCCTGCCTCAGTCTCAGAAACACTGGGCTTATATTTGTGTGTCACCAGGCTCCCCCACTCTTATCTTTCATTCCAGTAGATAAAAAAATTTTGTTCAATATTTACCAGAAGCATCTCTACCAACTGCAACAAAGCTGTCCTGAACAGCAGTGATAAGTGTATGTGCATGTTTAGAAAAAAAGGAAGGACTGCTAATTAATGGATGTTCAAGTGGTTCTGAAAGAAGAATAAAAGACAATTAAAAACGCAAAGGTAAAACAATTCCTCAATATAAAATTTTAGATGATCTAAATACATGTCTTATTACTAAAATACTTGTACTTACTCAATATACAATTATAAAATGATAGAGCTGTGAAAGAAACAAGACCTCACCTCACAACAGCACACTAAGGTAGACTTTTAATACATGAATTTTAAGAACAGATACCTAAGCTCAATACTAGTTTGTGTTGCTTAGCAAAATTCAAGACTTCTGGGCCCAATAAAAAATGAAGGAGCATTTCAAGTCCCAAAAGTTGAATGGAAGGGATTGTTGCCATTCCACCTAAATTTGGACTCATGTTCATTCGTGAAGTTACAGGAACTCCATATGGGGAAGCACCTTTAAGAAAAGAAACAAGATCAAATTAACCAAATTTATATCAGCTACTAGCTACCTAAGTACATTTATTTAGCTTGTTTAGTTTCAGGAAAACTTTAAAAAACACAATTCAAAAAAAAAACCAAGGATTTGGAGCAACTGGGCGTGGTGGTGCACACCTGTAATCCTAGCACTTGGGAGGCTGAGGCAGGAGGACAGATGTGAGTTCAAGACCAGCCTGGGCTACAAAAGTGAGCTCAAGGCCAGCCTGAAATGCATAGTGAGACCTTGTCTCAAAAAAGACCAAAAGAAAAAGCAAGGATTTGGGCCAGCAAGATGGTTTGGTGGCCCAAAGTGCCTGCTTAGGCAAGCTCAGGCAACCATAGGGACTGTGGTTCGATCCCCTGCACCACATGCTGCGCCATCCCCACCACCAGGGCAGGCTGAGCCAGCCACAATAAATAAAAAAAAATAAACTTAAATAACCAAGAATTAATCTAGGCCTTGAAATTATGAACACACAGGTCATTCTAAACTTAAAAGAATTAGCAGAAATAAGGAATAGCTTCACCGGGCGTGGTGGCTCACGCCTGTAGTCCCAGCACTTGGGAGGCTGAGGCAGGAGGATTGGTGCGAGTTCAAGACCAGCCTGGGCTACAAAAGTGAGCGCAGGACCAGCCTCAACTGCATAGCGAGACCCTGTCTCAAAAAGACAAAAAAACAAAACAAAAAACAAACAACAACAACAAAAAAAACGGATAGCTTCTACAATCGTGTAACATACTCAACCAAATTTCTTTTAGTTTTAAGACTTGTTTGCACGGGAATTCATACTGGTGAGGAAACATTCAGCCGTTCCAATTATAATACACTAAAACTAAGGGTGACTGAGTAAGTACTGTAATCTGAGACAAAAAGAACATGAAGGAGGGGCTGGGGATTTAGCTCTGTGGTACAAGTGCCTCCCTGGCAAGTTTGAGGTCGTGAGTCCGAACCCAGCCCCACAAAAGAAAAAAAGGAAGAAAAAAATATGAGGGAGGAGTGTTACATGCAAAGGCAGTATGAGCAACTCAGATAGTCTCAAAACAAAAATTCAAAAAGGGATGGAGAAGTAATATAGTGTAAATGCTTTGGGTTCAAGTTCCATTACCAAAATAAATACATGTTTAAAATTTTAAAAAGAAACAGAGGCTGGAGAGATAGCTCCATGGCATAAGTTCTTGCCTGGCAAATGCAAGGTCATGAGTCTGAACCCTGGTCCTGCCAAAGAAAAAAAAGGGGGAGGGGCGACTAGGGAGACAGCTCAGCAGTGTAAGCACTTGCCTGGCAAGCATGAGGGCCTGACTACGAGCCCTGGTACAGAAAGAGGGAGGGAGGGAGGGAGGGAGGAAGGGAAAGAGGGAGGGAGGAAGGGAGAATTGGCTCAGTTGTATAGCACTTGTCACGTATACACAAGGCTCTGGGTTCAACCCACTGTCTCCCTCCCCAGTAAAAGAAAAAAAAAAAAAAAATCAGTAACAAAACAAGGAATATATACAGATTTTAAAAGAAACTAAGCCTTCATTCAAAGGCTTTATCAAGAGAAATAAAGAACTTATGTCCTTTACCTTTGTGTACAGGTGTCACAGGATTTAATCCTGTAGAAGTAGCTATACGAGATGAATTTCCTGTAGGTGATGTACTAGAATCACTTATGGTGCTCTGAATCAGAGGTATACAAACCTAGAGTCAAAGAAAAGAAAAGAAAAAAAAAAAAAACTCTTAACTGTGCTGTTGTATTTTTCTAAAAGCTACAAACTAGTGTAAGACAAATTCTTTTAAAAGCAAACTTTAAATTTTTTTATAAAAAAGTTAAACACCCCCAACTACTTAGCACATGACTAATACCTCAGCATTTAGACTGGCATGAGTTAGACCAGCCTAACTACATTCTGAGTTCAAGATGGCCTCAGATACATAGGGACCAAAGAAGGGGAAGAAGGGGAAGGAGGGGAAGGAGGGGAAGGAGGGGAAGGAGGGGAAGGAGGGGAAGGAGGGGAAGGAGGGGAAGGAGGAGGAGGAGGAGGAGGGGAAGAAGGGGAAGGAGGGGAAGGAGGGGAAGGAGGGAAGCATCTCTAATTTGAAAATTACAAAACTGTTTTATTCTGAACCCTCAATGGTACAAGAGGAAAAAACTTGACCTGACCAGCCTCACATGAAATCAGTCACACGAGAAAATTTTAAAGCAAACTACTTTGGTTCTTAAGAATTTCACATAATGGGATTCTTAATCTACTGGATTATACTGTCTGTTTCCACTTAAACTGGAAACTGAAATTTAGGAAATAAAAACTTCCTACTTTTACTGTGTCTGTACTAAATGTGTATTATCCATATATTTCAGTCCTAAAATCCCAGACAGGAAATTACAGACATAAAACTTTTCAAATAATTACTTGACTATTCCACCAATATCAACATAATTATTTTTAGCCCTTTTTTGGTGCTAGTCACTGTACTGATGAGCAACACTAGAGACCTGAAAGGTTCATAAAAAATAATTTAAAAAGAACTCTGGAAAATAGCAAGGGCAAAAAGTCCAAGATCACTCACATTTAATCATGCAATCAGTTATTACAATTAGTTTATCTGAAATATATAGTGGTAGAGTCTACAAAATTCATAATGATCCCAGGAACAGACTACTTTCAATGCACAATCTTGATTACTTTATGTTGCACCAAGCTTAGTCTTTTCTTTTTTTTTTTTTTTGAGACAGGGTCTCGCTATGCAGTTGAGGCTGGCCTTGAGCTCACTTTTGTAGCCCAGGCTGGTCTCGAACTCGCACCAATCCTCCTGCCTCAGCCTCCCGAGTGCTGGGATTACAGGCGTGAGCCACCACGCCCGGCTTGGCTTAGTCTTTTCTTAAAAAAATTAAGAACTTACCAAAAACACCAAAAATGTCTTAAATGTTCAGTTCCTCTTTGAAGATTGCATTCAGTTACTTATGTGGAATATAAAATTAGTATACTACTGCAGAGGCTGCAGTAGAAGAATTATGAGATCAAGGCTGGCAATTTTAGAAGATCCTGTCTCAAAAACATGTCTTGGGAGAGAGGAGGACTTGTGGTAAAAAATAAACAGGATTAAATTTACTATGTGGAGATAGGGGAGAGATGGAAAAAACACATCATCAGGAAGAATACCATAAATTCAAGGCCAGCCTAGGCAACACAATGAAAGGTCACTTGAATTGGCAAGATTCTGTCCTAAAAAAGGGCCAGGAAGATAGCTCAGTAGAAGTGATTGCCTGGCAAGCTCAGGGTCCTGAGTTCAATCCCTGGTACCCCCCCCCAAAAAAAATTTCCAGGATTAAATTAATATCTAAATGTTAAAACAGATTAAAAGGGGCTGAGGAGATGGTTCAGTGGTCTAAAGCACCTGCTTAGGTAAGTAAGCTTAGGCAACCACAGGAACTGCAGATTGATCCCTAGCACCACATGCTGTGCTAACCCCACCCCCAGGGTAGGTTGAACAGGCCATAATGAAAAACAGATAAAATAATAAAATGAAATACTTAAAAAAAATAATTAAAATACAGAAGAAAAAAATCATTTCTACCAAAAATACAACTACAATGGGATTAAGAAATTTGTAGCCTAGAAAAAGAACAACTATACCCAGCTTAATATTTCACTGCTATTTTTCTAATGTTAAGTAGTTGATTTCTAAAACCTTTGGTACCAGTTCTTTAAGTATAATTGTTTCAGGCTGGGGAGATGGCCCAGTAGCTTAAGCACCTGTCTGGCAAGCACAAGGTCCTGAGTTCAATCAAACACAATCTTTTCTACTCTACTGTTTGTAGATGCGAAAGGGGTACTGGGCCTTGAGCTCAGTCCACTGAAGAATACCTTCTGCAAGAAGTGAACTTATTTTGAGCAGGAAAAAGACCTTTAATATACTGTGGTCCACAGATACATAGCAGAAATAAAACTAAAAGATTACATTTATAAGAATTACAAGTGTACGCTGGGCATGGTGGCGCACGCCTGTAATCCCAGCACTCGGGAGGCTGAGACAGGAGGATCGGTGAGAGTTCGAGACCAGCCTGGGCTACAAAAGTGAGCTCAAGGCCAGCCTCAACTGCATAGCGAGACCCTGTCTCAAAAAGACAAAAAAAAAAAAAAAAAAAAAAAAAAAAAAAAAAAAAAAAAAAAAAAAAAAAAAAAAAAAAAAAAAAAAAAAAAAAAAAAAAAAAAAAAAAAAAAAAAGAATTACAGGTGTATTTTTAAGAATTAAAAGCACTAAAATAATTTTCTTAAAAACTCACATCAAGTGTCACAGCACTTAGAATGTTACCTGTTCAAAATTAGCAGGGAGATGAGGTCCAAGTCTCATTAGCAAATACCACCAAACTTCAAGTTTTGTTAATGCTAGACTTTCTGTTCTCACATGGATGGAACTCAAAGGCTGCATTAACAACTTCAGTCTCTTTGCACTACAAAGTATATCTGAAAAGAAAGTAAGCACATAGAAAAAATGATTTAAGAGTTACAAATTTTGAAAAATGAGCTTGGAAAACCTTTTATATTATTTATTTATTTGTTTGCCTTTTTGAGACAGTTTCACTTTGCAGTTCAGGCTGGCCTTGAGCTCACTTTTGTAGCCCAAGCCAGTCTTGAACTCACATTGATCCTCCTGCCTCAGCCTCCCAAGTGCTGGAATTGTAGATGTGCGCCACCTCAACCAGCTCTGCAAACCTCATTTTTAAAAATGAAGCAGCATTTCAAGTCCTAAATGGGGCAGGCGAGATAACTCAGGAGTCTAAAGCACTTGCTTAGGCAAACTTAGGCAACCACAGGGACCACAGTTTCATCCCCTGCACCACATGCTGCGCCAGCCCCACCCCAGGGCAGGCTGAGCCAGCCATGATATAAAGAAAGAAAGAAAGAAAGAAAGAAAGAAAGAAAGAAAGAAAGAAAGAAAGAAAGAAAGAAAGTAAGTTTAAAACAGGCTATTCTTACTCTACCCAAAAAATTTGGCAAACTCCAGTACAACTACACTCCACATGCTATGCCAGCCTCACCCCCCAGAGCAGGTTGAGCAGCCATAAAAAAAAAAAGAACTACAGTGATCATACTATCAGTGGGTTGAAATCAAGGATGCTGCCCAAACTTATTTAAACACATAAGCCGGGTGTGTTGGCGCTCCCTGTAATCCCAGCACTTGGGAGGCTGAGGTAGGAGAATCAGGAGTTCCAGACCAGCTTGAGCTACAAAAGTGAGCTCAAGGCCAGCCTGCACTGCGTAGTGAGACCCTGTCTCAAAAAAACAAAAAAGGGCCCGGAGGGATGGCTCAGTGGTCTAAAGCACCTGCTTGGGAAAGCTTGGGCAGCTTCAGGGACCGCAGTTCAATCCCCGGCACCACATGCTGCGCCAGCCCTGCTCTCAGGGTGGGCTGAGCCGGTCATAGAAATGAGTGAATAAACAAGAAAAAAATAAATAAATAAAAAATTTAAAAAAAAAAAAAAAAAAAGCCGGGCGTGGTGGTGCACACCTGCAATCCCAGCACTTGGGAGGCTGAGGCAGGAGGATCAGTGCGAGTTCAAGACCAGCCTGGGCTACAAAACTAAGCTCAAGACCAGCCTGAACTGTACAGTGAGACTCTGTCTCAAAAAAAGCAAAAGCACAGACAGATAGCTCAGTGGACTAAAGCACCTGTGCTGGGGTTAGATACCAGGTGTGCTGTGCTGGCCTGCCCACAGCCTGAGGGACGCAGATGCACTGCAACCAAAATTGAGACTGGGAGTGGTGGCACACACCTATAATCCTAGCACTTAAAAGGCTAAAAACAAGAGAATTACTAGGAGTCCAACAAATCTACGTGGTGAGACACTGTACACCCTAAAAGAAAAAAGAAAAACAAAAACAGATGCACCCAACACTGTTTCACATCCCTTTAGTTCCACACACACACAGAAGGCTCACGAGTCTCAAAGTATGAGACCAAGAGAACCAGGCATGGTGGTACACACCTGTATGTAATTATAGCACGCAGAAGACTCAGACAAGAGATCAATCTAGTATGAGGCCAGCCCAGGCTACACACTGAGTTTGAGAGTAGCCTGAGCAATGTAGTAAAATTCTGCCCCCAAAAAGTTCTGAGGCTGAACTGAGAAATTTAGCAAGACCTTAATTAAAAAAAAAAAAAAAAATGTTTAGAGATGCAGTTCAATGGTAAGGTGCTTCTGGACCAAGTTCTAATATCACAAAAAATGAGCCAAAGATGAGGAATTGAGATGTTATTAATAACTGTTCTTGAATCTAGGCCTCTAACATAGTAAGTAAGCTATTACTCTTCTGAATCACATCTCAATTCCCACACATTTTTACACTGTTAAAAAAAAAACCCTAGCATCTCTGAACTTAACTAATATTCTATCAAACATTACTATTTAGGACAGTGATTAATTTCAGAAATCTAAACAGATTCACTTCAGCTCCTACCTTAACAATATTAGATCATTAAAGATTCAGCATCCAAATAAAATCCAATTCTTTACACAAAATATTTACATCACACATATACTACACAAGTAGGCCTGATGATACAGAGATGTTGAACTATGACGTCAAAAACTTTAAAGGGGGGGGGCTGGGGAGATAGTTCCGTGGCACAAGTGCCTGCCTGGCAAGTGCAAGGTCATGAGTTTGAATCCTGGTCCCACCAAAAAAAAAAGAAAAACTTCAAAGGGACCCACCCTGAAACATTTAAACCATGTACTTAATGGACTGACTTGAACCAATAATTCTTACAACTACTGGGTCATTCTGGCTGAGGATGTGGCTCAGTGGTTAAGAGTGCATGCCTACAGAGCAACCTGGGTTCAACTGCTAGCACTACTAGAAAAGTAGTGCTAGCAAAGTTCTCAGTGTGGTGCTAGAGAACAAGTTATTTTCCACTTTGTTCAGGTCTTCAAATAACTTAAAACAAGCACTTGCTTAGGCAGATGCAGTTGGCTATGGTTTGCCCACGGCCATGCCTATGCCAGCTGTCAGCTGCCAGCTGCCAGCCATCAGCCTGGGCTGGGGGCTGAGACCCACTGAGATGAATGACTGACACTGAACATGATGGCACACACCTGTAATCCCAGCTCTGGTGGGGGCTGAACACAGGCAGATCATTATAAGTCTGATCTATGTAGTGAGACTCTGTAGACCCTTATTAAAATACAAAAAATAAAAATAAAAAATAAAAATAAAAGGCAACTTAAATGCATCAATGGGCCCGGCAGTATGGCTCAGTGGTCTAAAGCGCCTGCTTAGGAAAGCTTAGGCAGCTGCAGGGACAGCAGTTCGATCCCCAGCACCACATACTGCACCAGCCCTGCCCTCAGGGCAAGCTGAGCCAGCCATAAAGAAATAAACAAAAGTTCTGAAACAAGAAAAAAAATTTAAAAAAAGAATAAAAACATGTATCAATGATTTCAAGTAATGTCTCCTTAAATTCTATTTCCACTATACATTTACTCCTGTTTCCTTAAAGTTATTGATATTGCTGGGTGTGGTAGCACCTATCTGCAGTCAAGAGACTGAGTTAGGAAGATCACTGCAAGTTTAAGTTTGAGGCCATCCTGACCACACCATTAAGTTTAAGGGCCAGCCTCAGGTAAATATCAAGAACCTGAGCTGGCAAGATAGTTCAGCAGTCTAAAGCACCTGCTTAAGGCAAGCTTAGGCAACACAGGGACCACGGTTCAATTTCTGGCGCCACATGTTTTGCCAGCCCTGCCCCCAAGGCAGGCTGAGCTGGCCATCCATAAAGTTAAAAAAAAAAAAAAAAAAAAAAAGTGATTTAAAGAAAGTAAAGAACTTGTCTCAAAAATAATGTTTCAATATAAATCCACATCAGAAAAATATCACTGTAGGGCTGGGCATGGTGGCACACACCTGTAATCCCAGCACTTGGGAGGCTGAGGCAGGAGAATCAGTGCAAGTTCAAGACCAGCCTGGGCTACAAAAGTGAGCTCAAGGCCAGCCTGAGCTGCATAGAAACCTTGTCTCAAAAACACAAAAAAGAAAAAGAAAAAAACCACCATAGGGCTGGCCAAATCAGCAGATGAAAGGCAGAAGGACCAGGTTGGCTATCTGCACTCCCACCCCCACTGCAACACCCTTGACTGACTTGAGACTGGGCGTTGTGGCAGGCACCTGTAATCCCAGAGCTTGGGAGGCAGAAGACTGAGTCTGATCTGTGTAGTGAGACCCTGCAATTCCTGTACTAAAATACATTTAAAAAGAAAAAAAAAAAAAAAAAAAAAAAGATATCACTGTTATCTTATGTAAAAATAGAGGGTTAAGCACAGTGGCTCACAGTTATAATCCTACACTTGGAAGACGTAAAAAAGATCATCTCAAATTCAAGGCCAATCTGAATAAGGAAATCCTGTCTCATAATTAAAAGAAAAACAAAAAGTGCTAAATTACTTACATACCTGGATTTAAAGCAAAATTATCTATTAAGCTCTTCCAAGCAATAAAAGCTATTTTTTTGATCATGGGTGTTCCACTACGAAATCCCAGTTCTTCTAGCTGTAGCAAAGAATTGATGAAACTCCCACTTCGATGCAAGGTCTAAAGCAAGAGAAAAGTTACCAAAAAATTATTGATAAGGCCATTGTTCTCTCTTGCATGGAAGCATACAACTCATGCCATAGGGTATGCTTCTTGTCCTACTTTTAGTTGGTCTAAACTTTACTCCACAGAGCCTATATCTTTTCCTACCTTTCACAGAACTTTGCTATTAAAAAAAAATTATTGACCTTCAAGAAACAAAATACAAGTACTATTTTTATTTATTTACTCAATATAGATTCCTAGGATTTAAAAGTTTAAAAGGGAGATAAATTATAAAACAAACCTGCTATATGTTACAATAAATGTTAAGTCTTAGGAAACTGAATTTAAGACAAAAATGAAGCATATGTACACATGTAAAATTCAAGATCACAAAACAAAGCTCAATGAAGCAGATCATGTATAATATAGAACACTTTTAACATATCTTTTTTTTTTTTTTTTTAAGAATTTTTTATTTTATTTTTATTTATTTTGTTTTTTCCTTGTTTCAGAACCTTTGTTTATTCACTCATTTTTATGGCCGGCTCAGCCCACCCCAAGGGCAGGGCTGGCGCGGCACAGCATGTGGTGCCTGAAGCCGCCCAAGCTTTCCCAAGCAGGCACTTTAGACCACTGAGCCATCCCGCCAGGCCCTAGAACACTTTTAAAGTAAGGGCCAAGGATATACTCAGCAGCATAAACACAAGTTCCCAAAGTCAATCCCCTACAATAAAAATAAAACAAAAGAGAAAATGAGAAATTTAGATATATTCCCAAGTTGCAGTGTTCACTTCAGCAGCACATACACCGAATTGCATTAAGGTAGTATGAAAAATGTACATGGGGAGCTAGGGAGATAGCTCAGTAGAATAAGCACTTGCCTGGCAAACACAAGGACCTGAGTTCAATCCCTGGTCCCACCAAAAATACACACACACACACAAATAAATATATATATATATATATATATATATATATATATATGAACAATTACCTAAATACTTGGGACCAGAAATACTTCAGATTTTAGAATATTTGTATATACATTACATAACAAGATTATTAAGGGATAGAACAAGCCTGAACACAAACTTCGCCATGGAGCGATCTCCTCAACCCAATTTTTTTTTTTTAATTTTTTAAAATCTTTATTGGGGTCAGGGAGATAGCTCAGTGGCATAAGTGCCTGCCTGGCAAGCACAAAGCCCTGAGTTCAAACTCTAGTACCACGAAAGAAAAAAAAAACAACTAAAGTACTATTAAATCTTATTTATTTGGTACAGGGTCTTGCTACACAGATTGGACTTGTACTGATCCTCCTGCCTCAGTCTCCCCAGAGCTGGAATTATAGGTCTGTACCACCATGCCCGGTTTCATTGGCCAGCATGATAAACCCAGGGTTCTGGGCCTACACAACATGTAGTACCAGGGATTGAACCTGGGTCCTTGAGCTTGCCAGGCAGGTGCTTAGATTACAAAGCTGTCTCCCCTAGCCCTAAACACAAAATTCTTGTATGTTCTACAATACTGCCTCAAGTTAATTACATATACTTTTCTTAAAACACTTGTATCTTGGCTGAAACAGCACGTAAGATCAAGTAGGCAATTTTTTACTCTTCATATCTTGACAAAACCAAAAAGTCTTAAGATGCTAGAGCATTTTTGGCTTCAGACTGCCTATTCTGCTCACTTGAAAAATATCAGTAATTATTAGTGAAATAAGTTGTAAACCCTATTAAAAATATTCAGGCACATTAAAGTAGGTAGAAAAATTAGCTGATGACCTGCCCTCAATGTAGAAAATAACACCTACTAAAAGCAAGTGATATCTTTTTTTTTCTGTATTCCTTTTTTTCCTAGGGAAGGGTCTACAGGGTATTCAGGGTCTCACTACTAGATCAGACTCGTAGTAATCCACCTGTTTACAGCCTCCCAAGCACTAGGATTACAGGTGTGCGCCTCCATGCCTAGTCAATTGCCCCAGTAACAATGCACCTCGGGGGTGGGGCAGACACAGGAGGCCTGGGATGGAAGCAGGATCTAAGCCCCTGAGCTATTAAACTGGCCTATTAAAAAAAAAGGCAGGCACAGTGGTACTCTCAGGTATATGCAATTCTGACACTGGTCATTCTAAGACAAGTTGGAATCACTTATGTAACTTTGTAAGATCTTGTCTCAAAATAAGAAGAGTTGGGAATATAATTCTGCAGACAGATCCTGGTTCAGTATCATCATTGCACACACATACACACAAAAAGTCCATGACTAACCAAACTGGACCAATCCAAAATTAATTTCAAATATTACATATGACTAAAATAGGAGTGGTATCTAACAAAAAAATATAAATAACAAGTAAACAATCTTAGCAAAACAACTGCATAAAAATTCAGTACTGGCCGGGCGTGGTGGCGCACGCCTGTAATCCCAGCACTTGGGAGGCTGAGGCAGGAGGATCGGTGTGAATTCGAGACCAGCCTGGGCTACAAAAGTGAGCTCAAGGCCAGCCTGAACTGCATAGCGAGACCCTGTCCCAAAAAGACCAAAAAAAAAAAAAAAATCAGTACTGGGTCCGGCAGGATAGCTCAGTGGTCTAAAGCATCTGCTTGGGAAAGCTTGGGCGGCTTCAGGGACTGCGGTTCGATCCCAGGCAAAAATGCTGCGCCAGCCCTGCCCTCAGGGTGGGCTGAGCCAGCCATAAAAATGAGTGAATAAACAAACAAAGGTTCTG
>PVJA010044739.1:0-16009 GCA_004027025.1 Myocastor coypus | reverse complement strand
GCATGCCTGTAATCCCAGCACTTGGGAGGCTGAGGCAGGAGGATCAGTGCCAGTTCAAGATCAGCCTAGGCTATGAAAGTGAGCTCAAGGCCTTCCCGAATTGCATAGTGAAGCCGGGCGTGGTGGCGCACGCCTGTAATCCCAGCACTCGGGAGGCTGAGGCAGGAGGATCAATGCGAGTTCGAGACCAGCCTGGGTTACAAAAGTGAGTTCAAGGCCAGCCTCAACTGCATAGCGAGACCCTGTCTCAAAAAGACAAAAAAAAAAAAAAAGAAAAGAAAAGAAAACAGAATTGCATAGTGAGACCCTGAAGAAGAAGAAAAAAAAGAAAATTTGGAACACCACTGTTTTATAGGATATTACAGTACAGGTTTTCTTATTACCTGAGTTTTCACTGACCTCAGATGACCAGAGCCAGAATATTGGCTATCCGTGCAGCCCTTCTTTTTCTCCAATTTTTGTTTTGCAAATTTAAGTTGTTAACCATCCAGAAGATGATATTATTACCCTGTAACTTACGCAGTTGTGCTTAACCTTCCTGTTTGAGTATCAAACGCCTTCTGCTCTTTTCAATGCATACTGCTTCTAATGTTATATCAATTACTGTTATAATCTCTCTTAAGTACATCTTTGCTTTTTAAAAAGGTAATAAAAGAAAACAAGAGACAACAAAAAATGTGATAGGATTGTCCTGCTACAATGTTGTCTATGGTTTGATTTCTAAATGTCTGTATAAAAATGTGTAGATTTTTTCTCATGTTACAGAGATTTAAAGTTTAGCATACCAATAATTGTTGGAAAATACAAATTTTTCTTCACTGTTTTTTGAAACAGCAACTGGTGTTAGAACATCTTGAGCATGTTATCTTACAAGGAATAAAATTATGCATCTTTTGCCAATTTGTTTGAGATGAAACAATGTGAATGAGACTAAATGAAGACTGTGTGTGTACAAATGGGAGTAGGAAAGGCAGAAAGTAGAACAAAAGAAAGATGAGAAGCAGAGGCTAGGCTGCATTTCTACAGTGATTGAAAACCAAAAGGCAATATTATATGAGGAAGAATGGTGTACATATCTGCATGTCTGTGTAGAGTCAGAGTGAGTTTGGAGAAGAGGAGATTCCATCCCACGGAATATAGTCACCATTAACACAGCCCTAGCTTTTACTTCAAGCAATATCTTCACATGACTCCTACTACAAAACGAAGCCTTGCTTCCAACCTAAACACCCCTTTGTATGTTCGAGCTCATAATTTCTGCTTTTTCATGGTCATGTTCACCTGAAAAACAAGTAGAAGTTTTACTACTGGATTCTGGAGTTGTGGAGTCCCCTTTTAGAGATGATTTCTAGGTTCTTTATTTCTTGAAAAACGAATTGAACAAAACAAGCATGAATATTGTGGCAAAGGCTCATATCTATTAACGTAGGGAAAACTGGAAGGTTAGGAAAAAATGGGCCCTGCAGAGCAAGTGTGGGCCAAACCAAAGGAGAAAAATGGAGGAAAAATCAAAACAAAAGCACTACACACAGAATAGGTTAGAGATATAATCGTGAGCGCTTAATGTCAACTGATCCTTTTTAATAATTCTTATGTTGGTGTCCCATCCAGGTTATCCTATCAAAAATCTGACTAAGTTATCATGAGAAGTCCACATGCAGGGTTCTGACAATTGTTCTGAATATACACCGCACGATTTGGTTAGGCCTCCCTTCCCAGCTAGCTGTGACCACCATCTACCTTCCTAATTTCATTTACGTGGTCCTCACTTATCCCATGCATCACACTATTTCTCCTCTCTGCCCATCTCTAAGTGTTACCATCTCTTCTTCCTCCTTTAATTTCAATCTCAGTTAGAAGAAAAAGCCGAGGGCTTTCGGGTTAGCTCAGTGATTTTACAGCCTGTGCATGCAATCCCAGAGAGCCACAGGGGGTGGAAGTTTTATCCCCACAACAACTCTTAAGGAAGCCTAAGCCAGCAATACAAAAACAAAAACAAAAACAAAAGAAAAATCCCTTCTCAACTTTTAGGGCCGGGGAAATAGCTCAGTAGTATAAGCACCGGTCTGGCAAGTGTAAGGTTGTGAGTTCAATCCCCGGTACCACCAACAAAACAAAACAAAATAAAAGAAATAGCTACCTGCTAGTCAAGTAGCCTTGAGAACTCAGACATTTTAGATGCTCGTACATATTTTGACAAAGTTTTGACATTCGCAGAAGTTAAACATACCTTTTAACGTTCCTTAAACTCAAGCCTGAATCAGAGCCTTTTTATATGTATACTTGGGATTTTCCTCAGAATATTTTCAGTGAATTTTGATAAATGGATGAAAAGATGGATTAAAATACAGAAATATGGAGCTTCCCTTTGGTAGTGGCTTCTGCATCTGTGGGAGAATCTTAGCATGGTACAACAGCTCAACTAATGAGAATTCTTATGGAACACTGTCATTTGGAGTGTAACTGTGAACAGCTCCATTTTAGGCTCTTATTCATTTATTTGTTTTTTTTATTTTTAGGAAGGGTCCACAGGGACAGGGTGTTCAGGGTCTCACATTAGATCAGACTCACAGTGATCCACCTGTTTACAGCCTCCCAAGAGCTGGGATTACAGGCACATGCCACCGTGCCTAGTCCCAATTGCCATCGCAGCATGTCCTGTTTGCACGGCCAGCATGGCAGGCCCAGGGATCATCGAACCCTTACCCCTGCGCTTGCTTACAGGTGCTTTAATCAACTGAACTATTTGGCTGGCCCTCATATTAGGCTGTTAAATCTGCCATTTTAGGATTGAAGAGGCTGTCAACTGTATGATATGTGATGCTTTCTATATTGTACCACACAATCTGCATTACACCCATTATTTCAACAATGCAGTGTGCTCTTTCCAGCAGCTCATCTTTACTCTACAAAGACCCATTCTTGGATCAAAGCCATGTCCCAAAAATATCTTTAGTAATACAGGAAGAAAATACATTCAAAAGTAGTCACGTCCCGGGATGTCAAGGGCTCAGAAACCGTGGGAAAATGTCAGAGCTGAGAAAAATGAGCTGAGGTTATTTCAGAAGACCTTCATATTCCCATCTGCTGTGGTTTGTATGTAGTATCACCCCAAAGCCTCATGTAAATCATAAGGCTGTCAAGGGCTGGGCTTGAGGGGTGTGGCTTGAGGAGGCATGGCCAAGAGAGGCGTTAATGTTAAATTGACAGCACACCCTGTGAGAGAGGGCCCCTCACACACACACCAGGTGGCAGTTTCATGCAGAGGCATGGAGCAGATCATCCTGTACACGGAAGTGCCTCGGCCCCTCCTCTAGTCCCTAAAGCGGGGACAGCGTCTTGAAACCTCCAGGAACTGTGAGCGAGAGAATCCTTTCCTCCTCTAAGCTTGTGTGTCAGGTATTTGTCCCAGCAATGACAAAAAGGTGACTAAAGCAGAATTTGGTACCTGGAGAGTGGGGTCATTGCTGTGGCTAAACCTGACCATGCAGATAACAAGCTTTTGGGAATGGCTTATGGGAAAAAATAAGAAAGGTTTGGTGATGTGGCCTATGAGTAAAGCGCTGGAACTGTTTAGGCACTTCTGTAGGGGAGGTTCTGGTCAGAGCTCAGACCAGAAGACTGATAGAAAGCCAACCTGTAAAGACCAGGCTGGGAGGTTCCTGCTGGGCAGAAGGAGTACATTCGCTGTTGGATTCCAGATCATTTGTGATTTGGCTTGGCCCAAACTTTGGCAGAAATTTCCCCGTGTCCAAAGACTTAGCCCGAGACTGAAATTAAACATGGCAGACCAATTATATTTTCAAAGGAAATTTCAAAACAGTCAAATATTGGGCCAGTGGCATTGTTATTGCTGAGGGTTCTTAGTCAAATATATGTTGAAATGATGAGAAAAGAGCCCAGCAGCATGATTTAAAATGTTGTGAATTTGGCCAGAAAGAAAGCGCCAGGAAGGCTGTGGACTGCAGGGATAATGCTGAGATCGCCAATGCCCAGGAGGAACAAGAGAGTAGCAAAAATGTCTTCAGAGCATCACAGGAGATGGCAGGTTCTTACCCTTCCCAGTCTCAGAAGCACAAGGGTGAGGGACTTTGCTTTGAGCAGAAAGCTGCAGAGTCCCATGTTCCAGAATGGAGGCGGCGGCCACACCAAGTCACAGAATGGCACCAGCATAAGGAATTTGCTCCTCAGAATCAGGATCAGAGTGTTCAGAAATCCATGCACTCGACCCCTCCAGCTAAGAGAGAGGGAAGCCTGGCTACTACTCCAGCTGGCAGCAGACCTTGGCATCATCCACGTGGCAGTGGTTTTAAGTCCATGCAGAATGAGGGGATTCTGAGGTTAAGAAAGTTTCCACCTAGATTTCAGAGTAAACACTGAGAGGCCAGGCAGGGTGTCCCTGAGAGGGCAGTGTGTGAAGCTGTGAGTGAGAAGCCTATGCTGAAGAAACTCCAGAAGTTTGGAAAAGCCAGGAATGTGGATCATCAAAGGAAAACTGCACAGAGGGAGCATAGCCTACCTAAGAGAGAAGCTATGGGAGCTACCACCAAGAGTGTCATACAGGTGGAGCCACATGGAGCTCACAATTTGCCACAGATTGCTTCAGATGATCCACATGGAACTATAGGACATAATGTTTGCCCTGCTGGGTTTTGGACTTGTTTTGGCCCTAGTGGTTTGAGTCCTCCTATGTATAACTTTTGGAAGGACAGTGTTTCTCTTGTGCCTTTGAATGTTCGGTGTCTGTAAACTTTCATTTGTGTAGGTGCTCACAGTTGAGAGTTTGCCTTGGATCTGGAGGAAACTTGGAACTAGGACTTTGAAGCAATGTTGAAACTGTTGGGACCTTGGCAACCTTAGAGATGGACTAAAATGCCTTCTGCAGACAGGGATGCACATGAGTCTTTGGGGGTCCAGGAGAGCAATGTTGTGGTTTGTATCTAGTTGTACCCCCAAAGCCTCATGTAAATCATAGGGCTGTCAAGAGATCGGCTTGAGAGGGTTTGAAGGGGCATGGCCAAGAGAGGGGGTAGCCATTAAACTGACAGCACGTGCTGTCAGAGTGCCCCCTCCCAGGTGGTGGTTTCATGCAGAGGCACGGAGCAGATCATCCTGGACAAGGCAGCAACTCAGCCCCTCCTGCAGTCCCTATAAAGGAGGGGCAACATCTTGAAACCACCAGGAACTGTGAGCTAAATAAACCTTTTCTCTCCTAAGCTTGTGTGTTGAGTATTTGTCCCAGCAATAACAGAATGATAACTAAAACACCATCCTTGTATTTGTAGATTTAGTGAAGTAATTAGCACCTGCCTATCCATGCCCAATTTCTCCCCTCCTTTCAGCTGCACATCACCTTTTACTTCTCACCGGTACTCATAGCAAGACCAAACTACCATCAATCACATCATTATAACACCTATCATCCTTGAGTAATTTACCCCATCCTCATGTCCCTAAGCTTAGTAGAGGTTCCACTTTACCCAAGGGAAGAAATGCCTGTCTCAAGAAGTCAAGATGACAGCTTTCATCTGTGCACATTGGCCAGCATGCATTGAACTTTCAGTGTAGTCAATATATAGACTGTGTAAAAATCCATCAGTGATATTGTTGAACTACACAGGTGAGCTAGCTATACTCTGCCTAACAAAGTAGAAAGATGAAATACTAAGGGTGTGCAGGTTTCTGTCTTGCTCTCATTTCTTTCATCTAATAGGTTTTCCTATTCAGATCACCTGACAAATTTAGGATGGTAATGATTATTCAGAGAGTTTCCAACTTTACTCACAGAAGTTGCTCCATGTCTCTAACATATTCAGTGCTCTTTTTCTTTTTCCTTTTTTTTAGTTCCTGTTTTACCTTATGCTGGACTCTAGATCCATCAACCTGTCTGCTGGCTACATGGGCTATCAGGATTCGTTCTGCCCGTGATCTCTCACTTGTAGACACTGAAAATTGGTCTCCTCACAAACCTCCAGTGAAACCTTACTAACTGAAAGTATCCTCAGCCAAGCCATTTTCTGGCCAATGGGATGCAATCATGTTCTCTCAAAGGAAGAAAACTATTGTTATTGACATTTTGGAATGCCAAGGCATGTGTAGAGAAGTACCATACTCAAGATTATACTGCAAAAATTAAATTTTATGTGAATGTAGGATTAAACAAACTCTCTACTCAACATAAAGAAAAATGAGGAAATATTAAGAAAACCAGAACCCATTTTAACCCCATATTAAACAAAAACTTAAATGATTAATAACATAGCATGTACAAGAGACATAGTATATCCTTATATTTTAACATACTAATATGACTTGGCGTATAATGAAAATGGCGTATAATGAATATGGCGTATAATGGCGTGTAATGAAAATTTAGCAATATGTATGAAATTTATAATTGTCATACTTCAACTTTAATCCAATTCTCTCTTGCTTGTATCTTTTTTTTTTTTTTTTTTTTTTTGGCTTTTTGAGACAGGGTCTCACTATGCAGTTCAGGCTGGCCTTGAACTCACTTTTGTAGCCCACACTGGTCTCGAACTCACACGGATCCTCCTGCCTCAGCCTCCCGAGTGCTGGGATTACAGGCGTGCGCCACCACGCCTGGCTCGCTTGTATCTTTCTCATAAGGAACAATGAAATTTACTATAAACTCATGTGGTAAGGAATTTATTTCCACTTCATAAATGATAACAAAGGTAAAGCAATGTGTGTGTGTGTGTCCGCAGGTGAATGGTTAATTATTTGGAACATGTACACCTTCAAATTGAACAAAGAAGCTGAAAACATGAGATGACTCTGTGTGTGTGTGTGTGTGTGTGTGTGTGTGTGTGTGTGTGTGTGTTCTGCCACAGGAGCACTCAGCATCTATTTCATGAAGTTATAAGAGTAAGTGGTAAAACAGCATGCACCATGCTAGCCATGGATACAAACATGTAATGGATTTTTATAGCACATCTAGGTATAAGAAAAGTGTTGCGTCAACACTGTAATCACCTGTACCACATCATCATTTGTGAAAGAAAGGATAAATTTTAGAGAAATTTGGTAAGGGAGGTGATTGTAATTTATGTGTGCCAAAATGTTCTAACAGAAGAATATATTCACTACTATTACATTTCTCATTAAAATATTGAAGTGAGGTAACAAAAACCAGTAATTGTGTATGTCTTCCGTAAAGCCATTGCTAAATGATGTAAATAGAAATTGGAATGGTTTAACACAACAAAAGTTGTATTCTTAATGGGTAGCTGCTTTCAGTGTTCTAAGGATCCAGGTTGCTCTTTCATGTGGCTTTACACATCAACAATAGAAGTGCTATGTTTGCTGCTGAATAGAACAAAGAGGGTGGAGTTGGCAGATTTGCTCTTACATGCTTTATAGTCTGGAGGCGACAAACATATTTTTGTTTCAGGGGCAATGGCTACTCACATGACCTTAGCTATAGCTGGATGGAAAATATAATCTTCCACTAGACTCAGAAAGGAGACTAAAGAAGGGGCCAGGGAGATAGCACAGGGGCACAAGTGCCTTCCTGGAAAGTGCAAAGTCCTGAGTTTGATCTGGGTTCCACAAAAAAAAAATTAAAAATTTTTAAGAAGGAAAGAGGCTGAAGAAATATATGAGAACTTGAGGAATGTTCTTTAAGTTGTTGTATAATGTATGTTCAATAAAAAGTAAAACCATCACACAGAAGACAGTCACCTTGTTTCTTGGAGTAGTTCCTAAGCTGATAGAATTTGCCTTGAAATTTTCCTACTATACAAGTGATATCTTTGAAATACAGCATACACTTAGTTTTCAATGTTAAACTATAAATCTTCACAAGATGTGTTCATCGTTTGCCACTCAACTGCAACTTTTTGTGTGATCCTTTACATTAACATGCATGATTGCTGCAAGCTCAAATTTTCTCTTCCCTTTTGGTGTATGGTCAAAAACGTGGCTAACCTACTCTTTATTAGCATAGCAAACATTTAACAGATTCAGTTAAATAAACTGAAAAACCAGAATTTTCTCCTGAAACAAAGAGAGGGAAAGTGAAAACATGATGAAATTTTTCTTTTTATCATTATTATTTATTTTTAACTCAAAGCTAACATATCAGCCAAAGAAACATTTTTTTTCCTTCTGTGAAAAATTCTAAGAAGGATTTTTAGGAATTCAGCCTCAGAAGATATGTGTTTACACAGTGATTTCCTCAGTCTTTCCATGTATACATTTTAGAAGGCAGAGTATATTTATTGATTCCCTAGATACATTCATTCACTAGCAGATATGTTCAGTGGCCAATCTCAAATAAAACACTCCATTAAAATCCCCCTACAAATATCAAGGTGATTTAGAAAGAAAACTTTCTCTGTTGCTCTATATTTATAAGTCAAGAAACATGGAGGGCCAGCCAAATATCTCAGTGGATTAAAGCCCGTATGGGCAGGGGCAGGGGCAAGTGCGGCTCAATCTCCAGGCCTGTAGTGCCAGCCCCACCCCAGGAGAGCACTGAGATAGCAACTGAGACTGGGCATGGTGGCAAGTGCCTATAATTCCAGCTCTTGGGAAGCTGTAAACAGGCGGATCACTACATGTTCAATCTAGTAGTGAGACTCTGAACACCCTGTAGACCTTTCTCTAAAAATACAAAAAAAGACAGAAAAAAATAGTAGATTCTATGCCAAATAACCTTTGTTCACTTGTGTAAATTTAATTTAAAAACATTGTAAAGATAGAGTAGAAGCAGCCAGAAGGATGAGGATGCTTCTAAGATTTGTTATCCTAAATAACTTGTTACATGGAAAGGGCTATTAATGGCAGAAAAGATCCTCAGTGAAGGAGACAAACTCCAGGGAGCTGTAACTCTCTTGTTCCAGGGAAAAAGCAGGAAAGTCTCAGCTGCTTGTTCTGGAAGCAAGGGTAGGATCCACAGCAGAAGCCTGTGAAAAACTTCCATGCCATAGGTCATGGTGCCAAAGTGCAAACATTTCCAGAGACAAAGTGAGCGGATTAAAATAGCACCCAACATTGTGAAAATAAAGGACCAATGAAGATGCTCAGTGTCCAGTGCAGAATGTGCACCATATCATGATCCTATCACCAGCATCTTTAAATCCAAGGTTAAGGTTTTAGGGCCTCAACTGGAACACTTCACATTCCCACTATAAGTAACAGTTTTTTTTTTTTTTATTTTTTTATTTTTTGTCTTTTTGAGACAGGGTCTCACTATGCAGTTCAGGCTGGCCTTGAGCTCACTTTTGTAGCCCAGGCTGGTCTCGAACTCACACCGATCCTCCTGCCTCAGCCTCCCGAGTGCTGGGATTACAGGCGTGCGCCACCACGCCCGGCTAACAGTTTTTAATAAGAATGCTTGTTACTTGGACAGTTTTCTTGATTTCTCTCAAGACAGAAACCTCTACTAGGGGCAACCTTTTATATTTCACTGCTCTGATCCATTACTTTCTCAATTCATCAAATATTTATTGAACACTATCTGAAAAAAAATCCTAAATAAACATAAGAAAAGGAAAGGACAGGACACCAGATCCAAGCTTGAGTTTGAGGATTGTGAAAAGACCACGTTGAGATGTGCAAATGTGAGCATTTTGTAAAAAAAGTGCAGGGAGCTCAATAATGACCAATTTCTGAAGACATCCTAACTAGGTAACAGCTGTCCCTCTTAGCTGAAATTGAAAAGAAAAGAGGAAGAAGAGTTTGTGGCAATAAGGGGGTAGAGACAAAGGAATGATGTGGTGAATGAAGTCAGTGGAGGTCTTTTAAACGATGAGTTGCTATTGGCTGTCCAGGTAGACACTATTGGAAAGCAGAAAATGTGAGCTTCTGGATAAGGGAGTTCTAGGTCAGAAGTAAGGGTTAGCTTTGTCACAGTGCTGGGGACCATAAGAGATAAGTTGAGTCTAGAGGATGTTCAAGGGCATCCTTGTACTGCCGTTTGAGCCACACTGGACCAAAGAAATTTCCCACTTCTTTCTGGTCACTGCTAAAGGACCTGGGGCTAGTGATGCTGTCGTGTTCACAGGACAAAATAAACCCTGCTGAGGATGATAAGTACCTTGGGAAAGATACAGTTTCCTTATTGCCCACTGTCTTGTCCTTGCAAGATTTCTTTGTTCTTCCTAGCCCGCCATAGTCACTATTATTATATCAGGAAACATACAACATCCTCAACTCATTTTCCTTGACACAGATATAATCTATAAATATTGAATTTCTGGCTGCCTCATGGACCTTTGTTCCCCACAAACATCTGGTAATCCCAGTTCCTCACTGCACAGCCATTTTCCCCCCACTCTTTCTTTTTGCAGTGTGCTGTAATACCAGGCAGGTGACAGGAGCCTACTAGAGGGGCCCTTAATATCAAAGGAGAAGTGAAAATTTGGCTTGAAGTCAAAACAAGTGTTAAGTGTACAGTGTTCAGATTCACAGGATTAATCTTCTGTGAACTCTCAGCTTCTCCACAGATGTGTATATGTGTGCGTGCATGTGTGTGTGTGTGTGTGTGTGTGTGTGTGTGTACACTCCATTCTTCACAATTCACTGGACTGCAATTTTGCTGTGTGGCTTTTCTGTGTTGTACAAATGTGGCCTCTGTTTCATGTCTCCTGTGAAACTTGTTCCCTTACCTTTGTCTCCCAACCCTTTACTGCCCTTCCTTCCCATTGATATACAAATGACCACACAGTCCCCATCTGCTGATCTGTTCTTTGTTTTCAGTGCCAATCTAGCTACACTTCTTCAAGTCATATTCCATTTATAATTTTTCATAAACTTTTCTTTTTAACTGACCCAAAATTCCATTGCTGTCCCCATTCCAGCTCTGCTTTGAATGATTTAATTAATGAGGTTGGTAGAAAATTTGTAAGTGTATCTCATGCTAAAATTCTCTTGGGTATTACTGGTCTAGATGATATTTTTTTTGAAAAGTTTTGGCTAAATGTTCTCAACTTAATGTTTGACAGGAAACATTAATGTTTTGAGTGTCATTAAAAATTTTCAATGAATTTTACACACTAATAAGCAGAAAGTCAGTAGGAAAAACAATTTTAGTTCACTGTCATCAGTGCAGAAGACAGGGTGATTGAATGATTCCTTAGGGACCCTCTGGTAATAATTCTGCATTATCTAAATATTCAAATAATGCTCCAAGTTGTGAAGTTCTGAAGGTGAGAAATTTTGCAATGTATTTCACTAAGGAGGGAAAAATAAAAAATTTTAAATGGACAATAAATATTGTTAAAAATACACCTATAGCAATAAACAAATGCATAACATTTGTTGCAAGCAAAATATATACAAATTTAAACAATAACCTCTAACAATAGGAAGAGGAGAAAGTGAGATCATAACTATATATAAAGAACTTCAGAAAAATATTTTAATTGTTTTTTAGATAACACTGTTTCTAGACATTTAGCCTCAGCTAGTTACAGGAACAAACAAGTTTTGTATCAGAGGACATTTGTTCAGGCCAAGAATGAATCACAGCCAAGGCCAAGGAGAAAATCATGACTTATAAGACCCTGCTACTGACAAGGACATCTGTGGAGCCATGTAAAACATTTCTTTTATAATAGATATAACAAGCACACTCTGAAACTGCCGTGATTCCTGCTTTGCAGAAGAGATGACTGTCACTTTAATCAGGATTAAAATACAGGCATGCCTACATTTCTTGGGACAGGGTAGGGATATTAGAGAAAATTTAGGTTGCATGTGTGCACTTGCACTTAAGCCAACATATATGTGAATAGGCAGGTAGATATTATTTATTAGTGAATGAAATACACTATGATATATTGAATCATTAACTCAAGTTCTTAACCCTTCCCTGCATTACAATGATTCTCATAGTTATATTGTGAGCAAGTTACATTTCTTTCTATTTTCTTTGGTCTCTGTGATGTGGGTTAGCTTTGACCTATTGCTACTTAAGCAGTGGTTTGTAGGTTGCTTCTGCAGCTAGAAGTGCAAAAAGTTCCAGGACAGGGAGATAGCTCAGTAGAATAAGCATTTAACTGGCAAGAACAGGGTCCTGAGTTCAATCCCGAGAGAGAGAGAGAGAGAGAGAGAGAGAGAGAGAGAGAGAGAGAGAGAGAGAGAGAGAGAGAGAGAGAGGTCACATAATCTCCTTGACCAGAAAATTTGGGACACCTCCGAGTTATAGGATATTACAGCACAGGTTCTCTTATATCCTGAGTCCTTATTGACCTTCAAGGGGTAGGGCCAAAATATTGGCTATCCTTATAGCCCTTCTTTTTCTCCAATTTTTGGTCTGTTAACTTACATTCTTAACCCTCCAGCAGAAAAGCTTTGTGATACTATTACATGATAGCATAAGTACTTGAGTTTATCATCACTGGCCTTCTGAGTATCAAATATCTTTGACTTAGCTTGGAATTGATATTTTCTGACCATCATTGATATTCTAATAACGTCCCATAAAATGTGATATAAGCAGTTACACAATTTTTACACAGATATTTGGAAATTCAAGGAAATACAAAATTGTAGCCTGTTAAGACTATGGTATCTTATTTTCAAGTACTACTCTTTTTTTTTTAAGTATAACTTTCAATTTATTATTTTTCTCAGAGTTTTCTTCAGTCCATTCGGACCCAGGTCCTTACATAGGCTTTGCTGGAGGTCGTGGGGCAGCACCAGCAGGTCTAAATCGGAGTGGAGGTGTTCGGTCCTTGCGGGCTTCACGAGATCGATTTCTGACCACTTTGCTATGAATGGCACAACTGACACAGTGATGCAGCTTCACATACAGCTTGGGAAGCACATAACTGTCGAAGACGCTCGCTTCGGAAACGTCCCTAATGGCGCGGCCTCCACTATGTTCCGAATGACAAACTTCTTAATGGCCTTATCCTTGGGTACGCACCGGGTGCAGTTCGTGCAGCGAATAGGTTGCACATGACTGTGGCCCTTTTTGGCACGACCATTGTTCCTTCTTTTTTTCGTCATCTTGGAAAGGAGGGCCCGAAAGACTCAAGTACTACTCTTGAGAGAGAATGACAGTAACTGAGTTTACACCGGGAGCACTACAAATCAAAAAGATAAGAGTGGCATGTATTCCAAGCATAGTTTTAGTGTTACATAGTACTGTGATCAATATGATGCACCATTTGAAGATTCTTGAGAACAATATTTGATTCATCCTGTGTACATAAGTGCATAACATTCTCTCAGGCTTTCACAGAAAGCAAACTGGCCAAGCAATGGCTGTGATTCGTCCTGAAGGCTGACACTAACAACAGATCTACAAAGTACTGTATATGGTCCCAAACTTAATCCTGAGGGGATTTGACCCTGGAAGATACAAAAAAATGAATGTTTTGTTATACAGGTCTTGCTTTGACTTGCCCTTGATCACCCAGCAAAAAAAAAAGCTTAATTAAAATCCATGAAACACAGAGCTAGATTGGTGAGATGAGCTTTAGGAGGCTTAGATCAATAGTCTCCAACATTACAAGCTTCACTGGTGGCCCATTGCAATTGCAGAAAATTTGACTGTGTATGCATCTGCTTCCTCTTAGTCCAAAGACAAGAATTTTCTTTTCCTTTCTTCTTTTTTTTTCTTCTTAGCAACATCAATAGGTAGGTGGGTCATGCCCACACACTGTGCTCTATAGAACTATTGTGAGGACAATATGCAATATGTCAACTTTTAAAAAAAGAAAGGGGTAAAGAAAAAAATAATGTTTATTGAATGTGTTAATGTTTAAATGTTTGATCTTATGTACCTATATCTATTAATCTAAACTGATCTGATGATGAAAATATGTAATATAACCATTGTTAAATTTAAACAATAAAAATAATATTAAATCATGAAAAAAAACAAAGAGTTATTAACCACAATTTGGCCCAGCAAGATGGTTCAACAGCCTAAAGCACCTGCTTAGGAAAGCTTAGGCAACCACAAGGACCGCGGATGAATCCCAGGTACCACATGCTGTGCAAGCCCCACCCCCAGGGTAGGCTGAGCCAGCCACAATTACAGAAAAAGTTCCAAGCAGACTTTTCAGGTCTGAGCCAATCTATAGCACGACATAGAGCCAATATAGGTGGTGATGACAAAAGGTATTGTGTTAAGATGCTGAGATTTTGTCTATTCCCTAGGTAACAGATGTTTGCTAATAAGGGTATTAAGGTGTGGCTGTGTTTTCAAAATAATTCACATCATACTCCACTATGTGTTATGTAGTTATTTGTTTTCAGTAGGAAACATAAATCATTCTTAAAATATTTTCACAGATTTACAACTGCTACAATTCTTTGGATATTTTGATTGTGAATATCATAGGAGGAAAACAAAATGGAAGAAAATAAGAAATAATTTATAAAAACAGTTAAATAATTTGGCAGTAAAATGTATGAAAATTAAAATTAAAGTCATAGAATATCTCATAATGGTATTTGTCCTGAAACGAATGATTCATGACTTTTGATCTGTATATCAAAGGTTGGTCCCCACTCTGAGGTACTGCATGTGTGGAAATTTAAGTCAGCTATAGCTCAGTGTTTAAAGGAAAGGCTCTTGCTAGCTGAATATCGTTTCTCTGTCCATGTCATGGACTGTGTTGAATTAGGACTCTGCTAGCAAGAAACCCATCACCACATGTGCCTTTTGGAATTTCAGTGAGAACCATAAGACAAAATAAACCCGCAAGCTTCACAGATTATCCCCTCAATAACATTGTTTTTGTAGCAGCAGAAAACAGACTAAAACCACAACAAAGTTGTATTAGTGCATAAATCTCAGCCCATTCATGAAGAATAGTTATCTCACAACGTATATGGAGCCAAATGCAGTACGTAAAACACTGAATTCCAGAAGCAGACACTGGCTGTTTGTATCCAGTGTCTGTCATTTCCTAGCCATGTTAACTTGTTAAACTGCTTAACTTCTCAATGTGGCACTGCACTTTGCAAAACAAGAATAAAGATAGTGTCTATCTATCAATTATTTTGAGAATCACATGAGGGAATTCAGATCTTTGCACACTACTTCAGAAGCATTTTGTGCCCATTTATTATCGTTTTGTTAATAAAAGTATTTTCTTAGTTACAAGTATGCATGTTGAGGAATTAACTGTTGATATGCAAATAATATAGGCACAATAGAGTGTAATATAGACACTATGCAAAATGTCAAGATTACATCAGCATGTGGATTTTTGTGATGAAATAATTTTCTCATGAAAGAGATAGTGGGATCTTAAAGTAGAGGATAAAATATGCAGGACCTTAACAGCTTGATAACATCCATGATCTTTATCCTTTCTTTGTTAAATGGAAATGCTTATACCTGAATTCTTCTAGTTTTTTCAATAATGCAAAAGAAATAATGCCGTAATAAATTAGACATCTTACACAAGTGAATCTAATGCCCACATATTTATGAAGCATTTGCAAAGCTCCAAATTTATTCAGGGAAGACAAATGTCATAGATGGCACCAATTTCCAATGCATTTTAAGACCTAAGGATACTTGTGTTGTAGAGCTTCCATGCAATACCCTCTTTGATCCTGAGACAAATACAATGACAACAGAAGAAAGAGGTTGTACCAAATGAGGCATATCATCAAAAGGGCCAGTTTGTGTGCAGAGCCTCAAAAAGCAGAATATTACCCTGTACTTATCCAGCACTTAATTCTTCACAGGATGTTTCTTGGGTAGAAAAAGTATCACGATGAGTTCCTTCCATCTCCTTCCAATGGCTTCTGCGTGATTTATGGGTGCTCGCACAACCCCAGCACTATTATGAGATCTGTGAGAATCAGGTGAGGGGCAGCCCAGTGACACGTGCAGCGATCCTCTGGGGAACAGACTGGGGTGGTTTTCTGTTCAGGTGATAAGACTCAGGAGTGCAGAAGGAACAATCTGAACATGCCCTGGATATCAAGGCCAGGACCTACAGAGTGCTGAGCCCAGAGCAGCACAGTCCCTTCGTGACTCAGCACTGATGATGGCCCTGGGGATCCTGAG
>PVJA010044738.1:0-16008 GCA_004027025.1 Myocastor coypus | reverse complement strand
GACGACGACGACAACACTCAGGCCATGCTCACACGATGGCACCCTAAATACCACCATCACTTCTAATAATAATAATGGCAATAGCTGCGGGAGGAAAGGTGAGTGTCATCTCTACAACACAGGCTGCAAGGCAGATCCGTTACCTCGGGTAGACCCAAGGTATTTCTGTCAGGCTTGTCACCTCCCCAACGTACTATCAGGCTCCGAAAGGAACCAGGGAGCGCTTACACGGGCAGTGAGCACCAACAAAAATGCACATCATGCAGAACCTGGCCTGCGTCAGACTTGGGACACTGAGATCTCCTCAGGTAGCATTCTCTGAGACCAATACCTAAAGCCTTATCAGTGCTTCAAGAAATAGTTGGCAGAGGAGAGCGGAAGGGGGCGAGAAAAGACAATGATCGCAGAAAAGATGACAGAAGGTAATGGACACTATGGCTCACGTAAGCTGTGTCTCTAGTGCCTGCATAGGACGTAGAACGTGATTAGGTATGCAATGGCACAGATGAACAATATGGAGATTTTTAAACTCAACTGTACCTTCCTGAGCTCTGAAGGGCAGAATCCAAGCAATGAGTGCTGTGTTTATTTGCATACATGAAGGAGAATTACATGGTCCCATCGGTACAGCAAGACAACTGAACACTCACCATAGGATACACTGTTCATAGCTAACCCAGCTCGTATCTCCTGTTCCCTCTCCAAGAATCCTCAGCATCCAAGGGCAGTTTCTCCACTTTATATCTCTCCTCATCTGTTTAATTCCCTCCTGCAAGACCAGCTGCAGCTCAGTTGTGGACTATGCAATTCAATAGATTGGCAGATATGTCTTGGGTCGATTTTAATTCTATTTAAAAGACAGTTTATAGAGTCATCTCTGGAGCTTTCTGAGATGAATTTCATATTCCATACACTGAACAGAGAGAGAGAGGGAGAAGTATACCTCTGTTTAAAGATATAATAAGTTAGGTTTTTAAAACCTTGTATGTCTGTCCCACTTCACCATTTTGACAAGATTTGGGCTCAAACTTCGGAGATTATTTAGGAAATCAGAATGCCAAAGGAGACAGACATTTATATGGAGAAAGCGATAGTCTAGTTGCGTTCTCTTCAGTTTGCCAATAGAACTGACAGTCACCGTCTTCCATGGGGATTCTTTATCCCTGTGCCTTGTCCTATGGCCCTGCTCTACCCCCACCTAGGCACCGTCCCATGGCTTTGAGTATATTTGCAACCCTATGTGAGAAGCAAAATTCATGCAGCTCGAATGTCACATCCACCATGAAGCCTCCTCTTAGCTCCTCCCACCCCTCATAGCCACTCCCACAGGGGAAGGAAACTCTCCTTAAGATCATTTATTACCTATTTCCCCTTACTTTTCCATGAAGTGTACTTGCTTGTTTTCTTAACTCATCTGAAAGTCCCTTAAGGTCAAGGCTTACCTACCTGGCTCATTTAGGGTTCCTCTTAAATTAGCCCTTTGGTCGTTGCTTTGCTCTTCCATATAGCAAATGTGCCCAAAGTTTTCCTGACTCTCAACAGGGACTTTTCTCACTCACAGGACAGGTAAACAGCAGGGCTGATTGTCAAGTTGCGATGTAGGTTGAAGAAGCAGCAGCTACCTCGGCTTTCGCTTGCTGTGGTAACAACAGAAAATCAGCAGGTCAGGCCAAGCCATGCCAATTTATGGGAATCTCTGCTCTGTAATTTCCCATACTGAAGAGTAAAGCATGTCACATGATCAAATGCAAAGTCAAGTAAGACAGGATACATGCTCTGCAGTGCAAAATATGCTATGGTAGAACTTTATTCCAAGCACCACAGCCCTGCAGCCTGCCAGCTACCGATGATGCTTGAACTTCTAGAGGGAGAGAGCATGCAATTGCTCCCGGAAGCTCTAACGCATGGTGTCTGCTACCTTCCTTGGCCCATCACACTTCCGGAAGTTGAGAGTTCAACACACCACCCAGCGTGCATCAGTGGGTAGGTAGCCTTGTGGAACACACTTAGCTCTTGGCGTTCCCCCAACCGGGTGCTCATGTGCACAAGGCAGATGGGGTGGAGCAGAAAGCAGATGCTGTCCACTGCTGAAATCTGTTGGCAAGGTGTCTGGAAAAAGAAGTCCATTTCAAGACATCAGTACTAACAAGGGAACTGCCACTAGCCCTTATTACCAGTGTTACGGAGAAGAAAACAAAATCTCTGCTGCTTAAGATTTTCATCCATGCCCGCAGCTTTTCCCCTCCTGAAGTGCTAATCCTCCGCCAACCACATCATAACCCCTTCTGTGGCAGAATTCATTGCCGTGTCCAAACCCCCACTTGTGGGTTCAGGTGGTGAACAAGCAGCAGGTGTGCTGGAAACAGACAAACAACTATAATCCTGATTGCTCTGGGAGTATAAATAGCAGAAAGAAGGAAAGGAAAACAGATGCTCTAAGGATGGGGCTTTGCGTGTACTTGACTTGGCCAGGTTGAAAGCGTTGTCCCGACATTAACACATGACTGCTGCATTGTATAAAGGACAGATAAAGCACGTGCCTGCTCCTCCTCAAGAAATAATAAAACAAGCCAGAGGAGGGAAGCCATGACCAGGTGGCCAGCAAGGATTTGATGGCGATGCAGAGTCTGAGCGTGCCAAGATGCTGCTTCCCAAAGGCCCTGAGCCTGTCCTCAGACCTCTGTCTGGAAAGTGTTATTATTAAAGCACTTATTCTGCTATTGGATTTCATTCTAGGCAGTGTTCAAGTGGGTTTTTAATTGTACAATAAAGTCCATTTGTTTGATGCACGGTTCCGGCTTTCTAAATTGTGTCTGCTCTCATAAGCTCTAATCCACACTGCTCCGTAATTAGTCAAGTCGATCCCTGTCCTTAGTGCAAATTAACAAGATTCTCCCAGAATGGGTTTCTGAGGTTTTGATGAAATGTGAGAATGGTTCTCTCTTCCCTCCTCCTCTCCCATGATATATGATCAATTTATTTAACTCAAATTGCATTTTCGATGGCCCTCTCTTTCCAGAGTCAGCATGTCTGCTGTAACTTATACTTCAGCAAGGGAGCTGGTGGAGGGTGGTATCAGTGGAGAAAAAAAAATAAGTGGCAATAGAGGGTCGTCGTGAGTCCTGCCTTGAGTAAGTGCATGACTTTTGAGCAAATATAACAATGCCAGTAGTGGCTACAAACCTCCTCAGTCAGCAACGACTGTCCAGAGGCTGTCGTGTGGCTCCGGCTTTCTGTAAATTCTCTTGTTGTGATATTATTGGAATAATCAATATGTATGAATGTTAATCTTGATCCACCTTTATATTTAAGGCATGCAATATTCCCTTGTCAGACGGTTTCTCTTAAGCTGCTTTAGCAAGCCCCAGTGATCGTTTACTTTTCTATTACACCTTAGAAATGAACTTTGACGGCACTAGTAGTAGCATCAGTTTAAAACATAAAGTCCAGAGAAAGTATTCTCCAGTGTCACCAGTATGGTGTATTTGTCTTTTGCTTAATTTGCCCTTACTGTGTGTTATTAGGAGTTAACGCTATAGTTTTGCTTAATAACCAGCTTCACCGCCCATGGCTGACTCCAAACGGCTCGCTCAGGCCTGCTGATGGAAGGTCCTAATTCATCCTTGTTAGAGCAATTAGAGGGAAATTGGCTAAGCACGCCACTTCTCACTGAGGTCTATGTGTCGCTGTAGCCTGTCCCCCAAGAGGTTAAATAAACGCTCACTTTAGCTGCTAGTGAAATAGATACTCTCCCTGTAAGTGAGATAGGACCAAATTAATTTGGACTTCAAGAAGTTTTTAAGTGGAGCAGGAACTCAGCTCCCGTTCCCTGTTACACTCTGTTCCTCTCTCTGCATAGCCAGATTAAGCATTCTCTGCCCTCAGAAATCAATTATGATTTTCTGCTGGGTCGCATATGCTGCAGTGGCAGCACCTGGCTTCAGACACCTTTGCTACTTGTCCTTGGCACCCGAGTGTAATCTGAAAGCAGAGACCCTCGAGAGGATTGTGACACATCATGTCGCTGACTGGCTGCCTTGGCCCGATGAGAGGGGATCTGTACAGAGCTTGATTTATGAGTCTTAAAATGGTCAGTGTTTCTGTAGATGGACTTTTAAGCAGATTGGAACGGTTTGGGCTGTGGGAAGAGGATGAGTGTGGACGAGGGGTTAGGGATGAGAGAAAAGAAGCGAAGATGAAATGAGCTATGAGGAGAAATTGTCACTGAGGGTTTGGACCCAGTGAACAAAGAAGGACAAAAGGCAGGTGGTTCCTGGACGTGATGGCTCAGGCTACAATCGCAGAACTGTGGAGCACAAGGCAGGGAAACCCAAGTTCAAGCCCAGCCTGGGTAATGTAGTGACTTACCACAACTCTGTCTCCGTAGGGCTAGCGAGATAGCTCAGAGGACTAGGCACCTGCTTTAGCAAGCAGAGGGACAAGGGTTCGATGTCCAGTGCTGCACGCTAAACTGGCCCTGTCCTCAGGATAGGCTGAGCCAGGGGCTAAGTCCAGGTGTAGTGGTGCATGCCTGTAACCCCAGTACTTGGGAGGCTGAAACAGGAGGACCACCACAAGTTGAGCTGTGTGGTGAGACCCTGTGCCAAATACATAGATGCAAAAAGAAAAAAGATCTGTCAGACCATTCTGTCTCAAAATTTATTAAAAATTACAATAAGGTCTGCAGAGTTCAAAGGAAAAGGAAAACGTCAAATACTATCAGAGAATGAGAAAACTGCAACTCTCTAATCCATAGACCAACGTCTGTGAGTCGTGTGTATGTGCTTTAACTTCTGCAGTGCTGATTATCATATCCAGTCAGTAAGAGCTTCATGATTGCCACGGTTACTTTAGCAGCAGTGCTTTTCACTGCAAGCAATGGCGTGGGTTTCTTTGAGTCACATCACAGGACACACAGCGATGAGCAGCTGCTGACCTTGGCCCAGCAGTGCAAAGCTACCAAGGTCAGCATTTCTGCAGTTCTTCTGGACTTTTTTTTATCTTGCCTCGAATGTCCACCAAGGCGGCTGCTGCCTGTCAGGCATGAAATCCATCTTCCAAGCAAGAAGAGAAGGACCAGGAAGAACGCTTCTCTTGATGCAACTTTGTCCTAGGGAAAAAAAAACAAAAAAAGTAAGAAAAAACAAAAGGCCTTCCACTGGATTTCCACCACAGTTTGTTTCCCTAGGGCCTGTGCTTGGCCACCCCTGGGTGCAGAGAAGTTATGAAGCTGAGAGCTTGATATGAAAGGAAGCAGAAGAGAAAGGTGTTCGGATTACGTGTCTGGCCACCCTGTGATATCAGCCCAGGGTGAAGCTTGCAGTACAGTCCCTACCTCTGCTTGCCTTCCATATTAGTTTTCTCAAGCATACAAACAAGGTGAAGTGCAGGTATCCCCGCTGTGCATATTATTTTCAACTCTTTTCTCTTTCCTCCCCTACTAGAGTGGAAACTTCCCCACCACTTCAAGTCAGGTACAGAGAAGTGAACTTGCTGTGGTCACTGACATGTGTGGACAAGTGACGTTGTGAGTGGCTGAGAAGAGCGCTCGTGAACGCTCTCATCCTTCCCCTTGGATCTAGAAACACTCCCGACAGTGAAGCATCAGCCCAGACCTAGAGGCTGGGAGGAAATACGACATAACACGAGTGTGGGTTGGGTGGTGCTTTACATAACAGAGAACATCCTAACTAAACATGTGGTTATAGTTAAAAATCCCACAACTATCATGTCACCCCAATCTGCTGCCCCCCATCTCCAGCTTTTCCTAGTGTTTCGTTCCCTTGTTTCTTTCTTTATGTCTCCCTGTATCTGAAGAGCTTCCCCAAAAGCAAGTGCTGCAGTGGCCCAGGAAGCATAATGGCCATGACAGCATGCTAAGATGAGTGGCTCTGAGAGCTCAGCAGTCCCGTGTTGTGATGTGGGACCACATGGAGGGGCTCTTTTCAATGTCCCTTTGTGAGATTTCTCTCTGGACCCTCAAAGTGGGAAGAGAATAGGAATCTTTTCTGGGTTGCAGCACTTGAAATCATTTTAGTGCTACAGACAGCAAATGCAGTAATAATAGTGATGGTTCCATTATCAACATCAGCATTATTGTTAGCATTATTGCCTCTAACAATGCTTAATATCTAGGGAGCACACCATGATGAGGCTGGATTCCTGAAACACATAATCCCTTTCTATAACACAAGTCTCGGGGATAAGCAATCATAGAAATTTCAAGAGAGGTGGAAAATCCTTACCTGTACATGAAGAGAGCGGTGAAGAAGGAATTTGACCAAGGAGTGACCTAGACATACTGCAAATTAATTCTCTAATCTGTGGTTTTCTCCTGCGATCTTTTTACTAGTAATCTTTTCATCAGGGGGCAAGATACTTGCTATATAGAGTTTAAGGAAAGGAAGATTTATTTGAGTTCGAGGTTTCAGAAGTTTCATTCCATGATGAGCTGGCCCCGAGGCAGAAGCGACAGGAAAAAAGAAAGCTGCTCACTTGGTGGCGGTTGGAGGGAGAGGGGACAATGGCCAGAGAGAGAGGGTGGATCCACCATTTAGAGCGGCATCTCCAGTAACCAACTTCCACCAACTGGACCACACCTCCTAACAGCCTATTGGCTATGAACTGTTCATTCTGTAGCTTTCATGATCAATACCTTCTAGAAGCCCCGCCTCTGAGCACATGAGACTTTGGGGGGATAGTTCATCTTTTTTTTTTTTTTTTTAACAAGGTGTCATCACTGACTCGTAGTGATCTTCCTGCTTCCACCTCCCAAGTGCTGGGATTACAGGCGAGCGCCACCACGCCTGGACTCCATTGGTGCAGCAGGCGGGGCCAGGAACCGAACTCTAGCCCCTACACTTCCCTAAGTAAGTGCTTACTCCGCTGAGCTATACTGCTGGCCCTTGGGGGAATCGTTTAGATCTAACTTACAATAACCCTAAAGAAGGCTCTTATACTTTTACAATTCCATTTTCTTTATGTTATTCAATGTTGTTCTCAAATCCTTTCCTGGAAGATGAACAGGGATCTTAGAAAAATTTATATAAAGGTTGTTTTCCCAAAACCTGGTCCGGGGGTGTGGTCAGATGATTCTCAGACACCATTGTCTCTGAATCAAAGGAAGGTGACCAGGCTCTCCTTGCCCTGTAGGGTGTATGTGGCTGTCTGGAAGGAGGAAAGCGAACAGACAGAAAAGGCTGACGTTAGTCGACCTGCTTGCAAATCTATGCATCCCTATGGTGCACGTGTGTGTGCAGGGGTAGGCTGGATCCCAAGAAGCAGCAGGGCTGGCCACAACAGCTGATCTGCTCGAGGGCCACATTTCTGGCCCCACACTTTCACATGCCACCACTCAGACACTGTACACCCCATGTCCTCTCTACGTTGCTCAGTGACAGCGCGGGCCTCGCTGTGGCCACTTCTCCTTGCTTATGGGAGACAGGCCTTGAAGCCCCTAAGTACTCAGGGGAGCCCTGTGTCTCCTCCCCAGCACTGCATTAAGGGCTGGCACATGTCATGATAAACAGAACTGAGGGGATTTAGTCCCCTAACAATTTCCATTTATAAATCCAAAAAATAGAAGCTCCATTTTGCTTTACAGGAAACGTGAGTACGATGACTCCTGCTGTAATACAGTGCTTCTTCTACTTCTTGACCTTTTTTGAGTTCCCCATTATTAACTAAGCCACAGACTTCTTCCAAATCTCGCCCAGCCTTCCCGTTCACACTCTTTCTCTTTGAAGTTACCACACTGCATTTAATCATCGCGCCTTCCTAGGCTACTGTAATCTGTACGATTCTCCATTTTTCATTGGTTTTTATGACCTTGATAATGCTACAGACTACTAGCCAGGTGTTTTACAGAATGCCCATCAGTACAGATGCACCTGGCAGTTTTCTCATGATCAGACTGGAGTTATATGTCTTAGAGTGAATAGGACCAGAGAGGAAGTGTCCTCTCCTCACACATAAAAGTATACAGGGGATCAGCATGAGTTATCACTAACGGTACTGTGGTTTAGCGGCTATTTGGGCGGCGTGTTGCCCGCCAGCTCGCTCACCTGCACAGTTCCAGCTGTTCCATGTACTCTGTTACTCGGGAGACGGTCCCTAGGTCCAGTCCACGCTGCAGGTATGGGACTGAGCTCTACCCCTTGGAGAGGCGTCTCGATATGTCATCTGCAATCCTTCTCTAAGGGCAGGATCCTGCACTGCCATTGGGGTTTTTTTTGTTTTTGTTTTTGTTTTTGTTTTTTTTTTTTTATATCATTATGGGTTTATGTGCACTTTTTTTCAGACTTTGGATTTTAATTAAATACTACATTATTTATTTTCCTACATGTTTGCAACTTGGTCCCCAGGAGCTTTTACCGAATGAATGCTGCAAACATCTCAGTATTTCTGGCTCTCTCCTTTCCTTCTTCTTTCTCTCCTTTCTTTTTTTCCCTTCCTTTTTAAAAATTATTTCATACTTCCTGGATTTTTGACACTGTGCTATGATCCAGTTTTATTTGACGTTTGCCCTGTCCATGCCCTATCTCTAGACACTTCTTCAAGGGCCCCCAGTTCTGTTTATTCCAAAATAATGCACAAAAGCCAAGAGCCGGGTGCTCAGTGTGTCCCTTGCTTCTGAGTTGACACTGCTTCTAGATCACAGCAGCCATCTAAGTTAGAAGTACATGACTCTGCATTAGCTTCCTGTCACTTTAGCAGGCACCTGAAACATTAATTTATAAAAGGAAAAGGGCTATGTCGGCTTTCAGTTCTAGCAGCTCCACCCATGATCAGTGGGCCTTGTGGCCTTGGGCCTGTGGCTGCACAGCACTCCATGGCAGGAGTGCAGTACGCAGCAGAGCAAAACGCTGCATCTCACGTGGCTGCGCAAACCTCTCTAAACGTTTGTCTCAGCTGATGGGTCCAGAGACATTAGTCTGTGTTTGCCTGGCTCCATTGTTTTTAGGATTATGCAAAGCAGAAACATGGCAATGGAACTGGAAGAAGAAAGTACTTATCTCCTGGTGGCCAGGAAGAGAGACAGAGAGAGAGAGAAAGAGAGAGAGGAGAGAGACAGAGACAGAGACAGAGAGTGAGAGAGAGACAGAAAGACAGAGGGACAAAGAGAGACAGAGAAAGAGAGAGATATAGAGAGAAAAAAGAGAAAGAAAGAGAGAGAGAAAAAGAGAGAGACAGAGAGGGACAGAGAGAAAAAGAGAGAGAGAGACAGAGAGAAAGAGAGAGGGGGAGAAGAGAACAGGGCCCTAATATGCCCTTTGAAAATGTAGCTGCAGTGGCAAACCGCTTCTCCCATTAGGAGCTACCTCCTCATGGCTCTCCCATTCCCAATAGTGCCACCAAGCCACGAAGCAAGCCTGCACCCCAGGAGCCTTGGAAGACATTTAAAATCTAAGCCATAATCGTATGTGTGCACACACACGTACCTGCGTCCATCCGTGTGTGTGTGTGTGCATGCGCGCGTGCCTGCACGCACGTGCTCGCGCCTGCACGCACCTGGACGCGTGCATGAACGTGTCCTCCTATACACATCAGCTAGTGCTGAAGTCTCTTGCCACACTTCCATTACTGCAGAGCTTCATCCTGCCTTCTTCCTGCCCTTGATGCTTCTTGGCAACTTCTTTCTCTGACAGTAAGAAATGTGACTTCTATTATCTAAAAATCCATTGTATTTATTTGCTCAACTCTTCACCCCATTTGAAGGCTCAATTGAGTTTCTGTGCTACAGCCTCTCAGCGCATCATTCGCGTCACACTCAGAACATTTGAAGGAGTATTCAACACAGCGGCTCCTGCTAGACTGGAAGGTAGCTGTGGGGGCTGCGGATAGACTTCAGTGCTAAATTTGCCTAGTGTATGTGAGGTTCTGAGTTAGATCCCTGCACCAAAAGCACATAAACAAAAATTGGTAAATGCTACCCTGTGCTGACTTGCTCACGGCTGTGTGCTGTGCAGGTGTTTGCCAAACAAATGCAGGAAAGCTGGCAAAAGCAAGAGCCGCCTTTACTCAGGCCTTTCTATCCATCCCCACTTCTGGTACTGTGCTCAGTATCCAGGCAGATGGGCTCCTCAGGCCTTTCTATCCATCCCCACTTCTGGTACTGTGCTCAGTATGCAGGCGGATGGGCTCCCTCACTGCTCCCAGCCCTGGGCTGTACAGTTGTGTCATTTTCAAGGCAGTCACCATCTGGGTAGATGCCTTACCTATTAGAAATGTTATTAAGACTGTTTGCTTTCTTAACATTGTGCCGTACCGATATTCACCAGATGTGTGACAAATAATGTTGATTTTTATGTTTGTGTGATGATAGCATTCTAATAAACACAGAACAAACAAACAAAAACATAAGCAGAAAAGGCAGAAAAGAGATGGAGAGAGGGAACAAAAAGAAGGAAGAAGAGAGAAATGGAGGAAAAGAGAAAGAAAAAGAAAAGAAAGGAGAAGGCTGAATTAAAGCCCTAAAAAGTCAATGTTAGACTCTGTGACAAAGCGGTTTCTAATAGATGCAGGTTCAGATCACAGTTCGCGTCCTCCACAGCCGGCCGAGCTTTTCCGACACTTCCTTGCACTGCTTCTTCAGGTTCCTTCCATCGTTATCTACAGGAACTGCCTCTCCTCCATCGTCCATCTTTCCCTCCCATAAAACTTATGAAACTTATGGAAAGGTATAAATCATTCGCTTGCCCACCAGCTGGAGACTTGTTGGCTGAAGCAAAACGGGAAGATTGCTCAAGGGGCGGAGATGTCAGACAGGCTTGCAGACGCTCCTGTTGGTAGCTCAAGGCCGCGGTCCTGATCCCCAGTTTGCTCCTTCCTTTTCCTTTTCATTCAGCTCCACAGGGTGCTACTTCTTAAAGGCATCGTATTTAAATCAACTTGAAGGAAATTAGGCTGCAATCACCTGAGGTACTTATTTTAAAAGGCAGAGATTCCTAGAACGCAGCCCAGAATTGCTGAACCAGGAGGGAACTAGAATTTGGACTCTAAGTTGCTGGACTCCTGACCACAGCTGCGTGTCAGGGAGGCGAAGTGCGTACAACAGTAACCGATACAGCGTTTTCAAGAACGGGAGCTCTTAGGGCCAGCTAAATAGCTCAGCAGACTGAAGCCCCTGCTTAGGCGGACAGTAGCCAGGGCTCTATCCCCGGCATGCTGTGCAGGCCCAGCCCCTGGTGCGTGCTGAGATCATAACTAAGACCGGGTCTGGTGGTGCTCACCTGTCATCTCATGCTGGGGAGGCTGAAAAGAGGAGGATCACTACGAGTCCAGGCTACATAGTGAGGCCCTGCAGACCCTCTCCTAAATACAGAAAAAAAAAAAAAAAAAAAAAAGAACTGGAACTCTTTTTGTAAAACTACCAATAATTGCATTTTAAGTGTTTTTGTTAGATAAAGGCCTAACTTTTTCCCCATGACTCACAGAAATAAATTCTGTGTCTTTTCCATTTCATTCCACCATGATGCATAGGCAGGGCAGGCAGATGCGCGCGCGCGTGTGTGTGTGTGTGTGTGTGTGTGTGTTTTATGGTTTATGTCTAGTTGTCCCCCCAAAGCCTCATGTAGTCATTGGGCGGAGACTTCTAGAGTTTGAGACTTGATCCATGATCCCTGGGATTATGGGTTTTAGTACTGATGGAATTATGGGTTGAAGTACTTCTGGGATTATGGGTGTAGCCTAAGGTGGGGGCTAAGGCAGAGAGCCTGAATGTAATATAAAAAGAGATAGAGAGACAGACTCGAGCTGTTGCTCTCTGCTGCCCTGTTTGGTTGGCTATCTCTGCCACCATTTTGTTGCTATTCCACCGCCATGAACTGGATGCTCTCTGCTCTGTTCCACTCAGCCTTGGGCCAGCTGAATATGGACTGAAACCTCCACAAACTGTGAGCTAAATAAACCTTCCTTCCTTCATCTTGAGTGTCTAGTATTTATGCCAGCAATGAGTAAAAGTAACTAAGACAGTGTGTATCCATATAAATCAATATACATACAAAAAATAAAGGGGCTAGGGAGATAGCTCCATGGCACAAGTGCCTGCCTGGCAAGTGCAAGGTCATGAGTTGAACCCGGGTCCCATCAAAAAAAGAAAAATACATACATAAATAAATAAATAATAAAACTTGAATAGAAGATAATAAAGTACGGGTACAATAAACATCAAAAACCATGCTGATGTGGGGCCTGGCGGGATGGCTCAGTGGTCTAAAGCCCCTGCTTGGGGAAGCTTGGGCAGCTTCAGGGACCGTGGTTCGATCCCTGGCACCACATGCTGCACCAGCCCTGCCCTCAGGGCGGGCTGAGCCGGCCATAAAAATGAGTGAATAAGCAAACAAGGGTTCTGAAACAAGAAAAAAATAAATAAATAAAATAAAAAATTCTTTAAAAAAAAAACACGCTGATGTGATCAAGGAAAACATGAGAATAACCCCAGAGGAAGGTGCAAACGCAAACACATTCCTTGACATGCATACACAGTGTTCTTAGGACCCAGGGACGGGCTGCAGCCTTAAGTCTGTAAACCACTGAGCTACTCAAACACCTCTGTTTGTCATTTCAGGAATCCCTAGCAAGTGGGAAGTACCAAAGTCACATTTTTAACAAATAGCCAAATTTTAGAAAACACGCCTAGTTGATGGATGACTAACGCATTTATGAAACTGCTTCAAGCACTGTAGATCCAAAGGACCGCGGTAGCTAGGAGCTGGCCTGGAGTCCCACCCCCTTGCAAACCTCCCCATTTTCCCGCGCCGCACCGCTACTACCCTGCTGCTGGCTGCGTTGTCTCCCTCCGCCCGCACTCTAGGTTCTCGGCAACGCTCTCCTCTGAGAAGAGCAGAGTCGGCTCCACTCTGACCGTGGATGAAGACGGGTTCCGTCATGCGCTATCACGCTCTCCGCAGACGCCATCTGCTTCGCCTCACCTCTGAGTCAGGGCTGTATGACAAGCCACGCCGTTGCTTCTCACGTCAGTCATCCGTCCTAGAATCCTCCTGAAATTTTAGCCCAATAAACTCCGCTCAAACCTAGTAGCCAGGCCAGTCCTTTCCTTTAGTTTCCCATCCAGACACTCCCTTATGCTGGTAACTGTACCCCTGCGTCCCCTCATGGTCCCCTCGTGCTGGATTCTTCACCTGTCCTCATGCTGTAGTCCATGGGGTCAGTGACAGCGACATCACCTGGCTAAACAATAATAATAATTAATAATAATAATGTATCAGACATGCTGGAAATAATGACATGTTGCCTTTGTTTCAGTGGCTCCTGCAGCGCCTTAGGGTACCCCAAGCTCCAGAACCACTAAGTACTGAAATCTCATCATGTGAGGTTGTAAGAAGGAGAGGAATCCATTATCCATGCTTTAAGATCCCAATCAGTAAGTGAAGGAAACTTTAAAATTCATACTTATGATAAAGTCCATTTTATTTCTTTTAATACAATTAATAATGATATCCAGACTTTGTACTTATTATTACTGAGGAGAGCTACTAAAGGATGTGCCTTGACATAAATGCCATATGTCCAGCACACTGTTGAGGATTCTAAACCAGATTCAAGCATTCATTTTTAATTGCTAAAAAGTATAGAATTCACTTTTACCCAGTGCTCGCTGGAGAGTGTCCCCTCTGAGGGTAGGAATGCTTCGTTATAACTGTAACCACTCACAACATTGGCCACTAAGACTGCTAGGAGACAGGTGCCCAGAGGCTCACCGCTAATAAGCTTAAAACACAAACTGTAATATAGGAAGCTCTGCCCCTTGTCCCACGTCCCAAAACTTTATGTATTAACTTGCCTTGAGATCCTTCTAAGATTAGAATTAACTTGATTTTTTTTTTTTTTTTCAAATCACTAGGAATTTGAAGGAGAATGGTCAGAGTCACAAGGCAGACTCGGGATACTGAAAATGAAAGAATTGATCAAAACAGCTCCACCAGCTTAAGCTATCAAAACAATTCCCCTATGGGCCTTTATTCTCAACCCTTCTAAACGTTAGCAGACCAGTCCTCGGCAGCCACCGCTTATTCGTTTGCCTCGCTGTGATTCTAAGGAGGGTCATTTGGAAAGCTGCAGCTGGAGCAGAGGTGCCCTTTGTGAGTTATGTGTCTAAGAAAAATGAACATGTTTGGGTTTGCATGGGTATTTTGTTTTATTTTGTTTTTAAAAAGTCAAGACCTTTCCTCCCCTGGCTTCCCCATAAGTCACAAATAGCTTTTCTTTCAAAGTTCAGCCTTGTCAGGCCGTTAATCCTCCGTGAGAAAATGCTCACCATGATAGGCTTAGAAAGGTTTCGCTTTCAAATAAGGAAGTTATTAACTTTTACATTCCTGTTGAGCCACCTTCTCAGAGGTTCTAGAAGTTTCTTGGGAACTATATACCTAAGAAACTCTACACAGAGGTGGCCAAGGGCCGAGTGAACCTTTTCCTTTGCGACCCTTTACTTGGAGAGCTGCACTTTCCCAGGAAAATAAAAGATATCCTGAATGTTCAAAGTCACCATAGCCAGCAGAGCAGGAAGGGGAAAAAAGGCAGGTGCAGAAATGCTCTCAGAGCTTAGCCCCACCCAAACAGCAGAGGAGATATGACCCAGAGTGCTTGGGGTTGAACGGAAGATTTCCAAGGAAATGTGCTTTACCCAGGCTGAAGAATATGACTACAATATCAAATATCCCTCGGGAATACGCATTTCAGAGTTGTCACCCATTCATTCACAAAGACAGAGATGAGCCTAGGTTTTTCAAGGCAGTTTTGGAAAAAGCATGGAAAAGAACCGGGCTTTCAGACAGGATGATCTGGCATGGAATCCTGGCTCTACCTACAGTAAGTAACATTCCTGAGTTAGTGGTCCTCACCTGCACTAATCCCAGCTTCTTCTGACATTTATGAAAATAGTAGCAGCTGACATTTATTGGACAGCCACTATGGGACAAATACTACGTTGTGTGCGTGGGTTTTGCTTAACCAAACCCCAGAAATCCTCAGAGATGCATATTGCTGTTATGCTCATGCTTAAGGGTAAAAAAGCCCAAGGTTGGCAGAGATAAGATAAATAATTTAGAAAATAATTCATTGTGAAGTTAATTAATTCATTCAGAAAATTCTAGATCACTTAGTCATGAGATACACTGCCTCAAATCACCTAAGGGGTACACAAATGCTTTGTAAGTTCTAAGGTGCTATGGATGTGGTTGTATTACCTAAATCAATATGTAGCACCTTGAGCCCAAACCTAGACTCTCAAAGTGACCTCAAAAGAAGTTCAAGAGAGAAGAGATACCGCCCACTCGGTTGAGCACCAAAGGGGCCTGGCGTGATTCCTGCAGTACAGACTGCTCCAAGTTTCTAGGCAGTAGGTTTGGGATGGGGCCCTAGAATTTGCACCTCCAAGTCCACAGTGCAGCTGGTGGTGTTGGCTAGGGCCCCATCCAACCAGCACAAGTCTGGTTGCTGAAAGCACAGCCTTGGGCTTCGAAGGCAGCTCTTCTCTTTGCTGTTTCATGTGCTTGTTTGGGTCCCATATGTCAAGTAAGTACCGTACTGCTAATATCTGTCTTGAAGATTTCCTATGAAAGCATGAACAGTTCACAAGTAAAGTCCTCAGACTATTCCTGGAACACAGGAAGCTCCTTGGTGGTTGCTTCTACAAACCCAGTTTTGAGTTCTTCGAGGAGCTCTAATGCCAATTTCCAAACATTAAAAAAAAAAAAAAAAATCTTAATTGTGTATCCTTTGAAACTGGTAATTTCATTTTTCATCAAAAGAGGGATGAAGTAACATCCACATGTGATGCTAGTTAGGGTCTCCACGGGAAACAGGCGTTACACTTAACATAGGAACGTTATAGAAGGGCTTATCTACAAAGATTCCTCTTAATGTGTGAATGTTGGAAAACCACAAAGTATAATCCAACAACTGGAACTTAATGGCAGCTACACTGATGCCACCCCAAGGCCAGAAGGAAGGAAGGAAGGAAGGAAGGAAGGAAGGAAGGAAGGAAGG
>PVJA010044737.1:0-16020 GCA_004027025.1 Myocastor coypus | reverse complement strand
GGCGGGATGGCTCAGTGGCCTAAAGCGCCTGCTTGGGTGAAGTTTGGGCGGCTTCAGGGACTGCGGTTTGATCCCCGGCACCACATGCTGCGCCAGCCCTGCCCTCGGGAAGGGCTGAGCCGGCCATAAAAATGAGTGAATAAACAAAGGTTCTGAAACAAGAATAAAAATAATAAATAAAATTAAAAAAAAAAAAAAATACCCAACATTGCAAAGACCAAACCAAATCAAAACACAGACACAAAATATAAAGCTCTTCATATACTGTTAGTGGTAGCATAAACAGATGCAGCCATTTTGGAAAACAGACTCTACCCATGCTGACAGCCTCATCTCAATTTCCAGAACTAAGAAATGTATCTGCTGTCTAAGTTTCACTTATTATATAGTCTGTAATATTTTGTAATGCTAACCTGAGCTTCATTAGAAATAACACTTTCTAAACTAAGACTTGTCTTATGTCCCCCAAATACAGTCTGTATTAGTACACATAATAATGTGTTTCATTTGTTAGGATATTTCACAAATGTCAATAAGGCCAAAATGACTAAAAATATTGTTTGAATACATTGTATCCTTGCTGATTTTCTGCTTGCTTGTTCTGTCACTGCTGAAACCTTCAGCTGCATTTATGGACTTGTTTTGTTTTTGCAGCACTGAGGACTGAACTCAGGACCTTTGCACTGAGCTACATTCCCAGCCCTTTTAAAAATTTTTTGAGACAGGGTCTTGCTGAGACACTAGATTGCCCAGCTGGTCATGAACTGGTGTCCTCTTGCCTCATGACTCCCAGAGTGCTGCATTATAGGACATGTACTGCCATACCCAGTGTCCCTTGAAGTTCTATCAGTTGTTTCTCTTTTTTGAGACAGGCTGGCCTCTAGTGATCCTCCTGCCTCAGCTTTTTGAGTAATGGGATTACAGAATTCACTTGCTTGGAGAGTTCTTTTAGGTTGTGCATGTCTGAAAACATCATTATTTTGTCTTCATTTCTGAACAATATTTTGCCATAGAATTCTACAGTCATTGCCCCTGCCCTTCCACTCCTTTTTTCTTCTCCCGACCCATGCAGTGCAGAATGGCCTTGAGCTTACTTTGTAGCCCACATTGGTCTTGAACTCCCAAAGACCTTCCTGCCTCAGCCTCTGGAATGCTGGGATTACAGCTGCACTCCACTATGCCTGGCTCCTCCAATACTTTAAGCTGATTCTTTTTTTTCCTGATTATTTTTAATGATATACTTGATACTTTTCTTATCTCTTCTCCTTTATACAGAACACACCATTTCCTCTCCTCTAGCTGCTTTTAGGATTTTCTTTTTTTTTATTTTTATTTTTTTATTTATTTTATTTTATTTTATTTTTTGTCTTTTTGAGACAGGGTCTCGCTATGCAGTTGAGGCTGGTCCTGAGCTCACTTTTGTAGCCCAGGCTGGTCTCGAACTCGCACCGATCCTCCTGCCTCAGCCTCCCGAGTGCTGGGATTACAGGCGTGAGCCACCACACCCGGCCATAGGATTTTCTTTTTTTTAATCACTGGTTTTGAGCTACTGATTATGATATGTCTTTGTAAAATCTTCTTCTCTTTCTCCTAATTTTTATTTATTATTTTTTATCAATTTTTAAAAATATTGAGACAGTTTCAGAACACGTTAGTAGGACAGCCACAATAATTGATATAATGCATATTGTTGTCTTCATAGTAGTTGTTCAGAGTATAAGATGCAGACATCACAACTCTTCTAAACACTATTGGTACAGGTATTTCTCATTGAACTAAGAAAAAGTAGTTGTATACACAGAGCAATATTCCATAATAGTAATGGGTTATCAGCAGAACTGGCAATGTCAGGAGGTGTTGACTTGAGCCTTTTACAGCTCAGCATACTACTAAGCTGGCTTAAATTTTTATGCCTCGTGGTTAAACCCTTCTGCTGGGCAGTTAAGGCCAAGTTGAAGCAAGATCTATATAACAAAACATGTGATTTTTATATCTCACAAGGTCAGTCAAATCCCCTCAGGATTTGCCTTGAAACCATGCACAGAGTTTTGTAGAACTTTTGTCAGTGTCAGCCATCTGGATGAGTCACAGCCATTGCTTGAGTTATTACTATTTTTATTTTTTTGGGACATAATGTAGCTGAGGCTTGCCCTATGTTCATTTTGTGGCCCTCAGGCTGGTCCTGAACTTGTAGGTCTTCCTGTCTCAACCTCCAGAGTGCTGAGATTACAGGCCTGTGCCACCAAGCCTTGTTCTTTTTTTAAAACAACAACAACAAAAACAGGGTGTCACTATACATAAACAGAGCCCAGGCTGTCCTCAAACCACGATTCTCCTGCCTCAGCCACCTGAATGCTGAAATTACAGGTGTGTATACCACAGTCAGCTTAGTTTTCTTCATGTTTCATATATCTGAGATATATACAGCTGGTAATTCCTTTGTTTTTCTATCTCTTCTGAGACTACAAATACTCATATATCAGGTAACTAGTGGTTCCTCTCTTATATTCAAATATAGCTCTTGGGACCTTTTTCCTGTATTTTCTTCCCATAAATTGTACTGCTATACCTTCTACTTTACTAATGCTTACTTCTGTAATCTTTAGTTACTATTAATCCCTGTCCAGTGTGCTTTTTTAGAAAAATCACAGATAAGATCAGCCAGGCAAGATAGCAAATGACTGTTAACACCAAAGAGCACTTTGGGAAGCTGAAGCAGAATTGCAAGGATAGTGAGATATCATCTGAAAATGAAAGCTGAACAAAGGCTGTGGATGTAGCTCAGTGTGGAGGCCCAAGGTTCCATCCCCAGTACTGAAAGGTATGTGTGTGGGGGAGAGCCTGAGATGCTGACATTTTTTATTTATACAGACTCTGATTTGGATTCTTTTTGTATCTTCCATTATTTGTCTAACTTTTTTTTTCCCTCTGTGCAGAACATAGTTCCATCTGTTTTGGTGCACTTCTCTGATTGTAACATCTGTGTTGGCTCTGAGTTTATTTTGATTATTCTCATCATGGGTCATATCTTCCTCCTCCTTTGTCTGGAAATCTTTGGCTATATGCCAGATACTGTAAACTTCACCATGCCTCAGTGTGTTTATTCTCTTATTTTACACATTTATTTGGAATGCTGTTAATTATACAGATATAGTTTAATTTGTTCAAGTCTTGCTTTTATGATTGAGTTATTGAAAGAAGCACTCTTTTGAATACAGTGGCCATGTTGCTTACAAATCTGGCCAGTGGAATGGGTACTTTTCTAATACTTTCACATTATTTTTTCTTTTACCTTAGGTAATTTCTTCATGTGCATGTACTGATCAATAGTCTGATTAATGCTCAAGGGCCTACTTGCAGGTTTCTGGGGTTTCCCTTTCTCCCTTTGCAGCTGTTTCTTTTTTTTGGTACCGTGTTCTATTAACTTGAGCTATGTTGGTCTCTTTGGATTCCCATATCCTTACAGAATCTCCCTCCTTGCACCATGACCATGAGCAGGATCACTGTACTCTGTTGTGTCTGACAAACAACATCTTGAAAATCACTGCTTCATGTTATGTAGTTTTGGGAATGGGGTGTTGTTTCAGGTGGAATGATATACAGTCGCTCTATAACATCTTGGCTGGAAGTACAAGTGCCTGTAGAAATAGTTCTTTTAACTAGGTCCCAAACTAAAGACAGGCCTCTTTCTTTATTTTATTTTATTTTTTTTTCTTGTTTCAGAACTTTTGTTTGTTTATTTTTTATGGCTGGCTCAGCCTGCCCTGCTGGTGTAGCATGTGGTGCAGGGGATCAAACCGCGGTCCCTACAGCCACCTAAGCTTTCCTAAGCAGGCGCTTCAGACCACTGAGCCATCCTGCCAGGCCCCAAAGACAGGCCTCTTTTTATTCCTTGTTCATGCCTTTAAAAAGTTTCAGGGAAAAACAGGGCATTGGTAAGTTTTATCTCTCTTCCTAGGAGAGCAGTGGGTACTCTGCAGAAGAGATCACAACCCTTCCTGGATGGGGCTCTCCATAAACTTTTAGACCTTAGGTCACATGGACAGTGTGCTTTCTTCAGTTTCTCCACCTCTTTCATTCAAATTCTCTTACTGGTTGGTTCAAGAGATCTGGCCCTCAATTATAACAGACTGACTATAGATGCTAAAACTCCCTTATTTGTTTCTGGTGCTGGTCACAGCAGGCAATATCATCATTGAGTGTCCTGTAATCCCAGGTATGCAGAAGGCCAAGGAAGAGGAATGTGAGGTTGAAATCAAGTCTAAGCAGGGACAGAGGCTAAGAGGGAAAGAAAGGATGGGTGACTGGACTATCCTGTGGGGTTTAGATTGGTTAGGTGTACTTTAAGCTGGTACCCTAAATTTTGGCTAATTAGCTGGGGACTGCTAACTTTCTCTTCTTTTTAAGTGCAATACCATGCGACTGTGGTTAGCTTAAAGCCTGTTTTGATTTATTTTCTTACAGTCTAGCTGATAAGAGCTGCTGCAGAAACAGGAAAACCTCAGGCAAGATAATGAGGGCTATGGGAAAGAGGGAGACCCTCTCACTAGGTCTTCAACTAGAAATTGACTTTAAATTTCTCACTGCTTTTTTTTTTTTTTAATTGATGATTTTTTTTTTTCTTGTTTCAGAACCTTTATTTGTTTATTCACTCATTTTTTTAATGGCCGGCTCAGCCCGTCCTGAGGGCAGGGCTGGCACAGCATGTGGTGCCGGGGATCGAACCGCGGTCCCTGAATCTGCCCAAGCTTTCCCAAGGAGGCGCTTTAGACCACTGAGCCATCCTGCCGGGGCCCTCTCACTGCTTTAAACAAGCTCAGGTAAAATCATGCTTTGACAGATCATTAAAAGTAGACATGTATCACCACTACACAAAACAGAAATCTGGATAAATGCAGTTCATACTGGGAAGTCTTAGCTTTCAGTTTTACAAAATTGGATCTTTGGGCCTGGGTTTAACAGATCCCTAGGCCAGTGTATCTGGGGTTCAGTAACATTACCTACACTGCACAGTTTATAGTAAATCTAAGCTGTTTAAATAATGCCAGTCACTCACAGCCATATTAAATTATGGGCCTTAATCTCAGCTTACTTGCTAATTTATTAATCTACAGACTGCTTGGTTGGACCTAGACGAGTCTGTTCTGTCTTTACAGATAATTACCTTTTCTCCCCCCTAACTTGTCCCATAGTCACAATTATGATTTTTTAAATATTTTTTTCACAATTATTATTGCTACACAATAACAGTATGATATTAACACATCATAATGGTATTGTACCTCCATCTAAATTATATCTTAGCTCTAAGTGTTTAACAAATAGCAAGTCTGGATCACTGAAGTTGATGTTTAACCAATAGAAGGACTAAACCTATGACTATTTCATCATAAACAACCATCTGCACTACAGAAGAAACAATTTAACTGAGTTAGAGCCCATTATATGTTCTTTTTTCTTTTCATCAATCCTGTCTGAATGGAAAGTATGAGGTCAATTTAAAGAATGCAAACAAATTTCCAATAACATGTATGTTCCCATACATATACAACCTGCATCAAGATTTAGCTACTTGGAATCTGGGTAAGAGATGATATTCTGACTAAGAGCTGAGAGTGCTGAGGATGAAAATAATAGCAGCTAACTTTTACTGAGTTCATACTGTCAGCCACTATGCTGTGCAGTCCAGATTTATCTATTTTTCTTGTGTTGGGGACAGAAGACAGGGCATCATGCCTGATAGGAAAATGTTCTGTCTCAGAACTATACCCTTTGACTAGGAAAAAACTTTAAGATCATACCTATTTATTTTCTTATGTACTAAACTGGAGCAAAATCCTAGGTCTACCTTTGACAATTTCCATTGCTTGCCTCAAGACAAGGCTTAGGGCTGCCAAGAAAACTCAATGGCCTAAAACGCTCAGATTCAGGGACTGGGGTTTGATCCCCAGTGTGTGGTGCTGGTCCCAACCCAGGGGTGCGCTAAGACAAGGAATTAAGACTGGGCATGGTGGCATGCACCTGTAATCTCAGTGCTTGGAAGGCTGAAAACAGAAGAATCACTATGAATCCAAACTATGTAGTAAGACCCTGTAGACCCTCACCAAATACATTAAAAAAAAAAAAAAAAAAAAAAAAGACAAGGCTTAGACTTAGCCCGTTAGGGTCCTCAGTTCTGATAAATCACAAATATGTTAGAGACAGAGACAGACACAGAGAAGAGACACAGTGACAGAGATAGACACACAGAGACAGATACAGAGACAGAGAGACAGAATGAGAACAAACAGATAAGACCAGTACTACCTGTCTGGACTATGGCCCATTATTAAAAAATCAATGTTCAAATTCTTTTTTTTGGCAGGACCAGGGTTTGAACTCATAACCTTGCACTTGGCAGGCAGGCACTTGTGCCATGGAGCTATCTCCCCGGCCCCAAGAAATCAACATGAAGAACAACCAGTTGAACAGTTAACTTATAATTCACTTCTCCAGATAGTATACAATGTAACAATAGGCCACACTTAGCAGTGGAATGGTTATAAACCACAACTTCCTGTTGTCTGCTGTATACCTCCAAGCTATGAAATGATATTATGCTTCTCTTAAAAACAAGAACAGTTGTATGTCACCTAAACACTTTGGATTAAAATTTCTTTTTATCTAAAGGGATTAACCTTAAAATTCCTTTCTTTCTTCCTAAAGCTGGTATGCATTTTTAGGTTTATTTTTGGTTATGTTTTGTCTCCACCCATAATTTTCTTTGGCCTCATTTTATTTTATTTGTTTATTTGTTTATTTATTTATTGTCTTTTTGAGACAGGGTCTTAGTATGCAGTTCAAGCCAGCCTTGAGCTCACTTTTGTAGCCCAGGCTGGTCTCGAACTCACACTGATCCTCCTGTCTCAGCCTCCCAAGTGCTGGGATTACATGTGTGCGCCACCATGCCCAGCTAGTTTTTTTTTTTTTTTTAAGAGTATAGTTCTTGTTTAAAAGAATTCCTTATATTCATGACAGTTGTGTGTGTGTGTGTGTGTGTGTACACGTATGTATGTACATACATTTGGTACTGGGACTGAATTCAGGACACTGTACTTGCCAAGCAAGTGTTTATGCTGCAGAACTATCTCCCCAGCCCGTGAAGTACAATTCTTACTGTCTCTAAATTTTTATTAACCACTGGGCGTGGTGGTGCATGCCTGTAATCACAGCATTTGGGAGGCTGAGACAAGAGGGTCAGTGCAAGTTCAAGGCCAGCCTGGGCTACAAAAGTGAGCTCAAGGCCAGCCTGAACTGCATAGCGAGACCCTGTCTCAAAAAGACTAAATAAATAAATAAATCTTTATTAGCCTGGTAAGATTGGCTTCTCCCTAGAAGAAGTTTAAGTGTCTGTCTGTCTTCTGTCTATTTATTTATTTGGTACATAGCTCAGATTCGTGGTGATCCTTTTGTCTCAGCCTCCCCAGCACTGGGATTATACGTGTGTACCACCATGCCCTGTTTAGGTGGCCACCACAGCATGTAGTACTCGGGCTTGAACGTAGGTCCTTGTGCTTGCCAGAAGGCAGTTAGACCACTGAGCTATCTCCCCAGCCTAAGTGTCCTCATCATTAAATCACAGGTACATGCTGGTGTTAAAAACAATAGTACCTACTCTACAATTACAGAAGTCTGGAGCTTTTCCATAGGACTCAACAAGCATGAAGTACATCCTCTAGCCAGGCTGGAGGTTCATGGCTGTAATCCCTGCACTATGGGAGTCTGAGGCAGGAGGATTACAAATTCAAGCACAGCTTGGGCATCTTAATGATTCAGCAGAAATCTTAGAAAATAAAAAGGGGGATATAGATAAGAATGAATGTCCTTGGTTCAATCCTCAGTAACCACCCCTATCCTGTCATCTCAAACACGTCTTCCTTTCGTCTTCTAACCTGCTATCTCTGTTTACAACACTCTTCTTCCTCTTCTCCTCCTTTTTTTTTTTGCGGTACTGGTGATTGAACTCAATCCCTGTGCCTGCAAGGCAAGTGCTTATTCCACTGAGCTATCTCCCCAGCCCTACTACTTTTGATAGGCCAGAAAGTCAAGTGCCTTGGCAGTTACAAGCTATCTAAGAAATTCTCTAAGCCAGGGCTGGGGAGATAGCTCAATAGAATAAGTGCTTGCCAGGGCCTGAGTTCAATCCCCGGTTCCACAAAAACAAACAAACAAAGAAATTCTCTAAGACAGCCTCATATTGTAACTTTTGGATCTACATGCTCATCTATTTTTTGTTTGTTTTTGGTGCCGAGGACCAAACCCAGGGCTTCCAGCTTGCTAGGCAAGCACTCTACCACTAAGCCAAATCCCCAGCCCCTATATGATCATTTTTTTTTTTAAAGAATTTTATTTTATTTTATTTTATTTTCTTGTTTCAGAACTTTTGTTTATTTGTTTTTATGGCTGACTCAGCCTCCCCTGAGGGCAGGGCTGGCACAGCATGTGGTGCTGGGGATTGAACCACGGTCCCTGCAGCCGCCTAAACTTTCCTAAGCAGGCGCTTTAGATCACTGAGCCATCCTGCCCTATCTGTCTGTCTGTCTATCTATCTATCTATCTATCTATCTATCTATCTACTCTTGTTATATGTTCCTCTTTTTTTTTTTTTTTTTTTTTTTTTTTTTTTTTTTTTTTTTTTTTTTTTGTGAGACCAAGGTTCGAACTCACGGCCTTGCACTTGCTCAGCAGGCACTTGTGCCTCGGAGCTATCTCCCCAGCCCCTTATATGCTCCTATTAATAGTCCTTTTTCAGTGTTTTTCTCTGTCTAGGTTTTGTTTCTCTTTCTGTATTTTCCTACAGGTCTGTGAAAGTCTTCTGGGACATACTATAAGAATGTTATACTTGAGGGCAGTGGTATATAGCTCAGCAGACTAAGCCTTATTCAGGGAAGCACAGGGGCCAGGGTTTGGTTCCTGGCCCCACCTGCTGTGCCAGCCCTGCTCTCAAGTGCCCTGAGCTGGTGATGGAATCCAGGCATGGTGGCGTGCGCCTGTAATCCCAGCACCTGGGAGGTAGGAAGCAGGAGGATCACTATGAGTCAGTAGTGAGACCCTGTACAAAAAAAAAAAAAAAAAAAAAAAAAAAAAAAAAAAAAAAAAAAAAAAAAAAAAAAAAAAAGACCAACCAACAAACAAACGGAACATTATACTTGTATGTATTTTTTTCTGACCAGCTGCACAGAAGAGACAGAGATGAGCATAATGTATTACAGGAAGCTCTGCAAAGCTCAGTCAAGGGATAGCAAATGTACCAAAATTTAAGAGATGCAGCCAAGGCAATAGAGGAAACACATAGTGGTTTTAAATGCCTATGTTAAAAGAAGCTTTATTGAAACAATGTTGCTTTTTTGACATGATTAACAAAACAGATAATATTTTTGCCTAAACTAACCAAGGGAGAAGAAAATAACTACAGAATGCAAGATGGAACACTACTACTGGCCATTCAAAACTGAATAATTATTGAAGTTTTCTCATGTTTCCATTCTCCATGAATGGAAATATCAGCATCAAAGAAGACATTAAAATAGAAATTGCTATAAAAGAGACAAGGATATTTTGTAAAGATCAGTACATCAGAAAATATTATATAATAATTATAAACATATAGGAAAATTCACAGGTAGGAAATGTTTCACAAGCATGAATATAGTAAAGGAAATGTCTTCATAAATACAAAAAGACAAAGCACATGACAATTAAAGAAATGCAAATCAAGCTACAAAGAGAAAGTAGTTTATATACACTACAATAAAATAGCTATAGTCCAAATGATAGGCAATAGCAACTGTTGATAAGAAAAGAAAGTTAGCCAGGCTGGCCTGGAATTTAAAACAAAACAAAACAAACAAAAAACCCTCATACATAAAGCTTCATAGTAGCATTATTTATAAAAACCAGAAAGTAGATATACCCCAAATGTGCATCAACTGATGAACAGAAAAACACAAGTAATATTCAGTTAATATAAGGATGTAGATGAACAACAGAAAAATTATGTTAAGTGGAAATAGCCAGTCACAATTGGTTACAAACTGTATCATTCTAGTTATGAAGTTTCTGGACAGAAAGGCAAGTCTATAGAGACAGAAAGTAGAGTAGTGATTCCTGGAGGAAGTGGAAAAGAATATGGAACGACTGCCAATAAGATGCTAATGTCTAAAACTGGATACTGGGGAGGACTGCACAACTTGTAATATACTAAAAATTAAATTGTATGGTGTTTTAAATAAGTGAACTTTATGATATATACTACATTTTGATGTTGTTTTCTTTTTTTTTTGGTGGGACCAGGGTTCGAACTCACGACCTTGCACTTGCCCAGCCGGCACTTGTGCCTCGGAGCTATCTCCCCAGCCCCTGATGTTGTTTTCTTAAAAAAGGAACCAAGCAGTGAGCCAAAGAGGAAAATAGAAAACTAAAAAGGAACAAGAAAACAATAAAAATCTACAAAGAAAAAACTGGTTTTAGATGGTTTCACTTGTGAATTCTACCAAACATTTAAAAAGAAATAATACAATTTTTAAAATCTGTTCCAGCAGACAGATTCATTCTATTTCTGAAGTTCCTTCAATGAAGTCATTATTATTTTGATACCAAAACTGTTAAGTCATAATAAAACTATACGCTAATATTTTTCATGAACATATACACAGAAATCTTTAACAAATTACAAACAAACCAAATTTGGCACCATGTATGGTGCTGGATCATAAATTCAAGCCCAGCTTGGGCAATTTAGCAACTTAGTGAAATCCTGTGCCCTCAAAAAAGGACTGGGATGTAGCTCAATGCAAAGTACCCCTGTAGGGTATGTGTGTGTATGGTAAGGTTTCATGCTATACTGCTGGACTTTGGTTTCTTCATTAGTAAATGAAGAAGTTCAACAAAGAAATCTTTTTAATCCATGTGATAGCCATTCTATGTTATAGAACCTCATGTCAAATTTTTATTTAATACTTCAGCTGGGCAGGTTGGCCCACACCAATAATCACAACACTGGGGAGGCTGAGGCAGGACTGCTGGGTTGAGCTCAACCTGGACTACATCTTGAGTTCAAAATTTTATTTATTTATTTTCTGTATTTAGTACAGGGTCTACAGGGTCTTACTACACAGGTAGGACTTGTGATCTTCCTGTTTTCAGTCTCCCAAGCACTAAGATTGCAAGCGTGCACCACCAGGCCCAGTCTCAGTTGCCTTTCAGTGTACCCTGGGATTGGAGCTGGCAGGGCACTCTGGGGACCAAACCCTGGTCCCTATGTCTGCCTAAGCAGGTGCTTTAATTTGCTGAACTATCTGGCTGGCCCTACATTTTGAGTTTAAGGCAAGTCTCCACTACTCAGCCTCAATGATAGATAGATAGATAGATAGATAGATAGATAGATAGATAGATAGATAGATAGATAGATAGATAACACATAGAACTCTTAAATTAGTAAAACCTAACATGAAATAGCTTTCGTACTCAGAGGCTGAGGTAGGAGAATTACAGATTTCAATCCAGGTTGGATAAAAACTTAGTGAGAGTGTCTAAATTAAAAAAAAAAAAAAAAAGATGAGAAGAAAAAAATAACAGGGAGGGGATAATCAGAGGATTTTAGTTCAGTGGTAGGGTACATATACACAAAGTATCACCTTTTGTGTTTAACCATAAAACCTTTAAAATGTTTATACATAATATGTACAATGAAAAATCAGATAAAATATTAAGAGTGGATACAAGGACAACAATATGCACTGTATCAAACACTGGAAATGTACTACTAAGGTGTTTTAAAATGTTGTTATTTCTTATTAAATACAATAAAAAAAAGAGTGGATACAAAGGTCACACTGATACAGTTCTGAACTGTTTTGGTTTGCTGCTAAGAGTGGTTATAAATCAAGCTTTCTCTGAACACTTCAGAGTCATTAAAACTTTATTTTGGGGCTGGGGAGACAGCTCCGTGGCACAAGTGCCTGCTTGGCAAGTGCAAGGTTGTGAGTTCGAACTCCAGTCCCACAAGAAAAAAAAAAAAAAAAAAAAAAAAAGAGGAGGCTGACTGGCTTGGTGACAGGTATTTATGTTTGGTGAGATGTCCTTCCAGACTACAAATTCACTGAGGAAAACTTTATTTTAATAGTATTTTTCTTGATCTGTAGAATAAGACTGTACATTTATAAGTCTAAAAAGTACTCATTATAGGGCTGGCCAAGTAGCTCTGGATTAAAGTGGCTGCAAGCAGGCACAGGGGATTAGATTCCTGGGCCTGCCACACTGGCCCCACCCCTGGGGATGCTGCAATGGCAATTGAGACTGGGCACAGTGGTGCACACTTGTAATCCCAGCTCTTGGGAGGCTGTAAACAAGCAGATCACTATGAGTCCAATCGAGTAGTGAGACCCTCAACACCCTGTAGAACCCCCAAAAGTACTCATTAAAATCTAGATATCATATTGAATTGGTCAAAGTCCTCATGCCTCACTATTTTATTACCCTCAGTCCCTTTCAAGTTCTCAAACTTAAAATTTCTTAAAGAAATTTCTTAATAGGGGGGCTGGGGAGATAGCTCCGTGGCACAAGTGCCTGCCTGGCAAGTGCAACATTGTGAGTTTGAACCCCAGTCCCACACACACACACACACAAAAAATCTTAATAGGGTGGCCAGATAGCTCAGTGGATTAAAGGGCTGGCACAGGGACAGAGGGTTCAATCCCCACAATGCTGTGTTGGCCCCACCCCCACGGTGCCCTGAGAGGGTGATTAAGACTGGGCAGAGTGGTGCTCACCCGTAATCCCAGTGCTAGGGAGGCTAAACAGGAGGATCACTATGGGTATCATCTGTGTAGTGAGACTCTGCAGACCCAAAAACAAAATTATACAACAACCCACTCAGATCCCCTTTCTGTCCATCTCTTGGACAGAAGCTTTCTTTCCTCCAGTAAATATTCTGCTCTTAAAAATAAATGAGTGAATGAATGAAGAATGGCTGGGGATGTACAGCAGTTCCATGGAAGAACAGCTGCCTTGGGACCGGGGAGATAGCTCCATGGCACAAGTGCCTGACTGGCAAGTGCAAGGTTGTCAGTTCAAACCCCGATCCTGAAAAAAAAAAAAAAAAAAAAAAAAAAAGAACAGCCTATAGCATGTTGGAATCCCTGGGTTTTATGTCCAGTACTATAAAAGCAAAACAAAATAAAAGACAATTTCAAGCATCCTTTATTTTGAAACATCCTACACAAAACTATATGAATTCTATAACCACTAAAGTTCTTCTCTTAACTATAATTAGTGAAAAAAAGACAGTATCTTGCTTCTTGATTTTTCTGCCTATTACTATGGCTTCCTGCTAGGATGAGGATTTCACCAGGATTCTATCTCAGTGTTTGGTAAGGTCAGCAGGGAAAACAACTAGTAATGCTGTCATGCACAACTCTAGCACTAGTAGGTTGAACCTATAAAAAATATTAAATAAATTTTTGTAAGGATATAATTATTTAAAAGCATTTAGAACAAGATAGAGAACTTTACTAGCTACACTTTGATCTTGACTCCTTATCTTATATAGGTATTTAGTAATTTTTTATTTTGAGTTATCCTTTCATTTAAATGTTTTGTTCCCTTTAAAGTTACAATCATTGGGCTGAGGATAAAGCTGGTGGTCTAAGCACCTGCCTGGCAAGCACAAGGACCTGAGTTTGATCCTGAGTACCACATGCCGTGCTGGCCCCAAAACCCCAGGCACACAATGCCAGCCCTGAAACTGGGCATGGTGGAACATGCTGTAATCCTAGCTCTGCAGAGGTTGAGACAGGTGGAGGATCACTATGAATCTGAACTGTGTAGCGAGATCCTGTATCAAATAAATAAATAAAAGTAAAATTGCAATTACTGTGGAGAACCCTCTCTGTAATCTTCCCAATAATCAGTGCTCTTAGGTGAGTCATTGTTTCCAGATCATAATTTTGTATGTTTGTATTAATATGCTAAAGTCATAAACAAAACCAAGAAGTGTTTAAGAGCAGCAAACTAAAGAGCTAACAGGAGATTTACCACATTGTAACTCAAACCTACCACAGTCCTGTTTCTCTCTGCAAAACAGTTTGGTGTCAACACTTTTAAAGCAATGCTGCTTCTTCCTCAAGCTGAAATCAGCCTCATTTAAGAACATCTTACCTGAAACTACCGTAGACTATAAGAAGGATGGATATCAGAAATGTAGACACTTGACTGGAATCCACCAGGGAATAGGCCCTAGAGAAATAATAAGAAAAAAAAAATTAAACTACATGTAGCAAGTCCTCATGGAACTTTACAGTCTGTCTTCAAGAAAAAAGTATAAATAAATTAGCATTAGCAAATAGCCATTAAACGGAAACTTGCTGGTTTAAAATGAGTAATAAATTCAGTTAATAATTCCTTCCTCCCTCCTTCCCTTTAATATAAGGTCTTGCTATGCAACTTGGTGATCCTCCTGACTCAGCAGCAACCTCCCAGGAGCTCATACCCTTTAAATAGGTGAAGATCATCACCTTCTATACAACTCAAGCCATAGATGTAACTGTTCATGCCTCTCACAGCACGAAGAGGAGGACCAAGGATCTAGTCCCAAAATCTCCAAATTTAAGGATCAGGTAGGAAAAGGAGCTGCAAAGAAAACCAAAATGAAACTGAGAAAAAGGAGGACAATCCAGAATAACAGGTATTTCGAAAATGCAGGATTGAATGGTGCCTGAACCAAAGCTCTTGAATTTGATCATTACTAGCAGATAGGCTGGTTATTTAACCTAAAATTTAAGTTTGTCCATCATAAAATGGGAATAACCACACTCAAAAGCATTGCGAAATCATCAAATGAACACCTATAATCCCACCATTCTGGGCATTTGGGGCAGTAGGATTGCAAAACTGAGTCTAGCCTAGGCAGTTTAACAGCTTAGTAAGATCCAAGGGGGGGGGGGTCTGGGTTCAATCCTTAGTGCTGCCTCTGCAATGTAATTCATACAAAGAAGACAGTAAACACTCAATTAACATTCACTGTTTTAGAAGGCAGGAGTCTTCTGTTTTGAATGCTGCAGAAAGATCTAGTAGAATGAAAACATGTCCCCTGGATCTCACCTGGAGTAGTCAGTGATCTTGGCATAAACAGAACAGTGTTAGTGGAATGCTAGATGTCAGATGAAAGCTGACTGAGAAGTTGAAGTTAAGGAAATAAATACTCAGTTTTAAAACTATGAATATATGAGGAGGCAACTGGACATGCAACTTTTTTGGCATGCTATGGAAATTATCTAGGAGAAAGAAAAGAATGCAGAAGAGGATGTTAAGTTTCTTCTAATCTTTCAGAGGTAAGCTACACAGTGAATTTTCATGGTAAGATGTTATAGTCTGTAATGTCATTTTTGTGTCCTTTCTTATTATAGATACATATTCAAGTATTTGTGGATGAGTTACAAATTGGGGGTGCTGGGGAGATAGCTCCATGGCACATGCACCTGCCTGGAAAGTGCAAGCTTGTGAGTGTGAACCCTGGTCCTGCCAAAAAAACAAAAACAAAAACAAAAACAACCAAATAAACAAATAAACAATATACAAATTGGGGGCAACCCATTTGGGTCCACTTCTGACTCTCTGCTGGACAGAAGCTTTCTTTCCCTCAATAAATAAATTCTGCTCTTACCAAAAAACAACTTAATTGAGAGGCTGCTAGGCTGAGATGGCTCTAATTTAAGTTAACTCAAACCCTGCTTAGTAAGTTAACATATCAGAAAACAATCTCTAACCAGAGACTTTTCACTTTAACCAATCAAATATTTTCTTTGTCTTGTCATACACACACACATACACGAAAATTTTTCTCACTCAGTAGAACTGACTGCCTCTATTATGAGTTGCTTTTGCTCAGATGCCTTTTTTTTTTTTTTTTTTTTTTTTTTTTTTTTTTTTTTTTTTTTTTTTTTTTTTTTTTTTTTTTTTTTTTTTTTTTTTTTTTTTTTTTTT
>PVJA010044736.1:0-16011 GCA_004027025.1 Myocastor coypus | reverse complement strand
ATGTATCTGCTTCCTCTTAGTCCAAAGAGAAATATATTCTTTTCCTTTTTTTTCTTTTTCTAAGCAACATCAATAAGGAAGTGGGTCATGCCCACACACTGTACTCTGTAGAACGATTGTGAGGACAATATGCAATATGTCAACTTTCAAAGAAAAGAGGAGGGAAAAGAAAAAAAAAAAGTAATGTTGATTTAAAAGGGTAAGTGTTTAATTGTTTGATCAATCTTATATACCTATATGTATTAATCTAAACTGATCTGATGATGAAAATATGTAATATAACCATTGTTAAATTTAAACAATAAAAAATATCAAATTAAAAAAATTTGTGACCATCCTCCTGCCTCAGTCTCCCAAGTGTAGGCCCAGCTAGAGGCTGGTTTTTATAAGCATGAATGCTTTCTTTTCTTTTCTTTTTAAGTAGTAGTCTTAGAAAATTCTGAACAATTGGTAGGAGTAGTATTCCATTTTTACCTTTCACCTTGGCACATTAGCTATTTATTTCTATGTGGGGAATATTCCAGTATGTCACAATAACATTCTGCAAAGCCCATCTTAGTAGTCCAACAAATCATGAGCACTTGCTGTGGGACAGGCACTCTTGAAGGTCCTTAAGACTCATTAGGGAACAAAACTATGAGCCCTACCCTCACTGGATTTCAAGACTAGTGGAGAGAAATAGATAACAGACATACACTGTGAATGAGTAACTGACATGGGAAGGTGATGATCACCAGAGTACTGGAGGATGGGAGGGATCGGGAGTGTTCAGAACCCTGTCAGGGTAGCCTTGCTCGGAACATGATGCTTGGGCCAAAGCTTAAGGAAGTGAAAGAATGAGCCAGGCTGACCTCAGGAGCTGAGCAACCAGGCAGACACAGAGCAGCAGGACACAATGGCTCAAAGCAAGGACTATGTGGGTTTGGACTGCAGTTATGCCCCTTGCCAATCATGTGGCTTTCTACGAAGCTACTCTCATGGCCCATCCCTCAACTTCCTCATCTAAAAAAATGGGAATTACAAGGATTATGGTGATACAAGCTGATGTACCTGTGAGCCAAATCTTGCCCAAGATTGCTTTTGTAAGTGGAGTTTTATTCAAGTGCAGCCACTCATTCATTCAGGCATAGTTTGCAGCAGCTTTCATGCTACAATGACAGAGCAGAGTAGAGTCAACGGAGACTGCCTGGCACCCAAAGTGAAAAACATTTACTGTTTGGCCAATTATAGAACTTGCCAGCCACTGGACTAGAATATACATTTATTGTTAAGATGGGTTTTTGAGCCTGGTGTGGTGGCACATACTTCTTATCCTAGCACTGTAAGAAACCCCTGTAGCCAGATCACAAGTTCAAGCCCAGTCTGGCCAATTTAGTGACTTAGTGAGACCCTGTTCCAAAATAAGAAAGAAAAAAAAGAACTGGGATAAAAAGCATTGTCAAGTCTGTGAGTACTAGAAGGAAAGAAAGAAAGAAAGAAAGAAAGAAAGAAAGAAAGAAAGAAAGAAAGAAAGAAAGAAAGAAAGAAAGAAAGAAAGAAAGAAGGAAAAAAAGATTCGCTTTGCTTTTTTGGATCAATAATTTTCTCCTCTCAAGATTTTTCTCCTTTACAAAGCATCCCAAAGAACCTGAAAACTAATCAAACAACGTGGGAATAATTTAGGATATTGGGAAGTATGTAAATGTTAAGAGAAAATAGAAGCAGGTATCTGAAGATGTCCAGTTCATGTGAATCATTAGTAAACCCAAAGAGACAGAAATGAACATTGTCATACCCAATGCTCAGCTAACACTATCAAGAAAAACAAAGGCCAATGTCCTGTTTCTAGAGGAAAGAACTGCTGCATTGGTTATTACATTTCTAACACATATTCAGGTAACCAAGGACGAGAACAGTAGAACAAAAGACCAGGTATTTGTGCATCTCCTAGGTTGAATTGTGGACTTCTCTACCAGACATAAACTTAGCTCTTAGTTTTAAGCTTTGCTCAGATCTTGGATGGAAAGGAGAGAGAAGAGCCTGCTTAGATCCTGGGGCTACAGAAAGTCAAATCACTTTGATTTATTATGAAAGTCTCAATGACAGGCCAACCTTTGACAGTTTAGCATGTCTTTAGTTAAATTTAGACCACTGAAATTAGAGCAACAGACCTCCAGAGACAGGTTAGACCCTGAAAATATTTATCATATTTATAGATTCTCTCTAATTCTCTGCCAGTCACTATTCTAGGAACTTGATGTATCCGTGAGCTCACTTAATTCTTGCAATAACCTTAGGATCACTGTCACCATCATTATCCCCATATTTCAGATGAAAATACTGAGACACAGAGTTTAAGTAAACATCCCAAGATCACACACTAAGTTAGGATTTGAAGCCAGACTTCAGGTTCTGGAATTTAGACTCAAACCCACTATAATATACATATGTCATCATCTCTCATTGTAGATTAGTCAAAATGCCTAGCTTTACAAGTGAGTAAAGCAACTGCTTTAAGTAAAGTGACTCCTGGATTTGGAACACAAAGGTCGTTCCACATCTTTCCACCACTAAGTCTTTTCATTGCAAAACTATTTACAGTAATGTGAGCCAGATAGTGTTTAAAAATCCAGAAACTTCAAGTTTTCCTTTCTGCAAAATAGAACACATCAGATTTACTATTCCCCTTATCTAATATCCAAGGTGGTTTCCAAGGCCATATCTATCATGGCCACGACAATGACAGTGATGAACTGTGGTGAACCACTTGAAAGAAGAAAAGTCACTTATCAGAACTCAAAATAGCCCATGCCTGAGTCTCTGCAAAAATCACCCCATGACAGTGCTCCATTTAACCCCAGTGGACCCTTCCTGCCCAAGTTTGCTCATTTCAAGTTGCTTTGTCAGTCAATCTGAAATTAAAGTGCTCATCAATCGCTATTGGCACTGAGAGTCTTTAGCTATTACCCATTTCAGATGCTGGTAAATCCAGTTTTATTCCGAAGTCATAAAATAGGTGTAACAGAATCACACAAGTTTACCAGAACCAACTTTAGGAAAAGAATCGAAAGTATACACGTGGATATTGCTTACCCATGAACAGTGTTCAGCACATCTCTGCTCTTCTCGCAAATCAAACAGAACTGAACCGGGAATAGGAACTGGATCACGTCGTTTCAAAACGGAATTTTTTTGGTGACAAATGCATCCTGATTTGGCAGATGATATCAAGTGCTGAAGAAATGAGCCAGTTGGCATACCTATTGCCAGAGACACTGGCTACTTTGAATCTTGGGACCAAAATCATGCTGTTTTTGTCAACCATTGAGTTCCTGTCTTTAGAATGTCCCTGACTTTGAGTGAGAGACAAAAAGAGAAAGGGAGAGAGAGAAAGACAGAGACAGACAGACATAGATGGAGACAGAGACAGAGACCGAACACAGAGAGAATGTGGTCATGCTGTGCAGGAGGGGGAGGAGGGCAAGGACAGAAAAACAGTAAAAGAAATTGAAATTGGGATTCCTGCTTCTCATTTTAACAAGATCATTTTGAAAAAAGATCCTGGAATTAGGAAAGGATTCCTTTAAAAATGATTGCCTTTTCTACAGGGATCTACAAACCATAATTGGATTGTAACTGTCCTTATTAGGAATCAACCAAAGAATGTTGGAAGCCTCTGGTAAAACCCTTGAGAGTGTGATAAAGCACATACTATGCTCTCTTTGTTTAGGAAATATTCGCAGTCCTTAAATTATATTTTAAAATTACTGATTTTTTTTTCTACAAACATTAAAAAGCAACAAGTTTTCATTCTCTTCTACTCTGAAGCATAACACATGCTCTCAATTTTATGGTCTTTCTGGAACAATAGCCCTTGAGAAGTTGTTCATTTCCTGAACAGAGGGTGTGGAGTTCAGAGCGGGTGTACACACGTGACTGTGTTTATGAGGGTGTGTGTGGGTGTGGGGATTCAGGAGTGGGATGGAAGGATGGCAGGGGAAAAGGGGAGGTTTAAAGCTAAATACCTTGATCTCCCTGTATTTCACGTGGCGCAGAAACAAACACAACACAAAAAGATATCTTTGTTTCCCAGTTGATATGAAGTTATAGTTCACTATCTCATGGGTCTCAAGTGAATTCCAACAAAAGAGTCACTGTGATTATAACTGACAGGCTGAGAAATGATTTCATGGAAGATCTTACTGATTCAAATTAAAGGAGCTGAAATGGCTTCACTAGGACTCTGACAGGTTGAATCATAAAAGCCACACATAGCCTCTGCTGCTAGTGGAATTTATTTAGCACAAGGAAGGAATTTAATCCCAGTAAAATGTGTCAGATGGTTTTCTTTGACAGAGTGCTCAAACTTAAACAGAAAAGCCAAGTAAAATCTACCTGTTACTGCATATACCTCCATCTCTAATACCCCCAAACTCAGATACTGTAAATTATTTATAATTCCAGTAGGCAGTCAATATGGTTTATATAATGCTGGATATTCAGCTGTTAAAGTTAGACCCTTGTTAATGCATTATTTTCCATTAACCTGATAAATATGTTACTCATCTTGCTCAGGGAGATGATCAGTTTTATTTTGTTCTGTCTTTTTGGTGTTAAAATTGAATCCAGGAAACTTACAAGCTACACAGACAGTCCTTTTAATTTTTTATTTAATGTTTGTTTTGAGGCACAATCTCAGTCATGAAGTTGCCTATGCTGGGCTAAAACTTATGATTCTCCTGTCGCAAGTAAGTATTCTTTTTTAAAAAAAAAATTTATTTATTTTTTCTTGTTTCAGAACCTTTGTTTGTTTATTCAGTCATTTTTATGGCCAACTCAGCCCACCCTGAGGGCAGGGCTGGCGCAACATGTAGTGCTGGGGTTCGAACCGTGGTCCTTGAAGCCACCCAAGCTTTCCCAAGCAGGCGCTTTAGACCACTGAGTCATCCCGCTGGGCCCAGTAAGTATTCTTTTAATTTATGAATAGATGACTCTGATGTGTAATTCTGATTCAGTGCTTACTGTCAAGTGTTGTTTCGACATTTTACATGCACAGACTCATTTCATGGTCAAAAGAATTCTAAGCAATAAGCTACAGTATGCTCTCCATACTGTAAATGAAGAAACAAATTCAGAGAAGTTAGCTTACCCAAAGAATCACAGAATTTAAATAATGGAGCTGTGTCCTCACACAGCATACAAATTAACTGCAATGAAAGAGCTAAAGTCACACTCTTTAGCTCTAATAGAGGCCATGTTATAATTGCCCAAAGAGGAAGAGACAACAAATAAATATGAAGAATTTCCTGAGCCCAAGACCAAAGTGGTCCACTAAATCAACTATTTGGTAGAGACATACATTGTGAGGTTTTTCTAAGAAGGTGACTATTTCTTTAAGTGAATAACCTCAATTTCAAAAGATGGTATATTGTGAAGTTCCTACTCTGTTTTTGGAGCCTAAACAAGATTGACTGCCAGAGGAAATGCAAAAATAATGGGGAAGTTATGTATTTGCCATTTTTATTTCTTGGAAAAAAATGCAATTAAACCAGAAAAACAAAGAGTAAAAACAAGGAATCCTCTTTAAGACTTAAATATCAACCCTTTAAGCAAACCAATAAGGGGCCAAAAAAGTCACCCAAACAGCCTTGGAAATAAACACTAGCAAGCAATTAAAAGTTCCAATTTGTGGAAGAGATTTTCTAACCAGAAAAAATGCTGAGAACATGAGTCATTTTCTAATCATTTAACCCTTCATAGCCAAGTACACTACCGAATGATTTACAATGCACACTGTATATCATTAAGCATGCAGCCTGCCATCCTCTAGGTTTTTATTTTGCATAATTTCAGCATATACTATCAATTACATGTGGCAAAAGGTAGCAAAATCCTGCCACATTTAATTGATGATATAAACCTTGGTTACAACCAGTTTTATATTCCTAAACCCATTGAGTCATCAGGGGCTAAATCTAGCTCCTGTGTTGTGGAGACCATGTATAAAAACATAAAACAGGCCACATTAAAATGGGAAAAGCTTAGTTGATTCAATGCGTCAGCTCAACTAAGCCATAGCCAGCTTCCCAGCTCAATGGTCTCATGAATGAGCCCTGTCAAAGCCAAAAGAACCGCCTAGTGAGGAGCTCAGCACAGATTGCAGAACCAGTGATGGTTAAGCGAGTAGAGCTTGCAGTGGTTTGTCCCACAGCCCTAAGTAACTGAATTGATAGCTTTTTTGTTGAAGATGGTAGAAATATAGAAAGAAGTGGTCTAGGTTTTTGCATCTTTCATCCAACCTGTGCCATCAATTGACAATATGAATGAGAAATAAACTTCTATTGTGAGACTCAAGGGAAAGAGTCACTAAATTTACCTTCCCTAATTCCCCTGTATGCACAATTAGTAAATCTGAGCAGTCTGAATCTGAAGTCTTCTCTAATTCTCCCTTTGGTGTCCCATAGTGGCTTACTAATGACAGCATCCAATCTACTACATGGCAAAATAAAAACTGCTCTGTAGGGGCCAGGCGGGATGGCTCAGTGGTCTAAAGCACCTGCTTGGGGAAGCTTGGGTGTCTTCAGGGACCGCGGTTCGAACCCCAGCACCACATGCTGTGCCAGCCCTGCCCTCGGGGCGGGCTGAGCCAGCCATAAAAATGAGTGAGTAAACAAAGATTCTGAAACAAGGAAAAAAAAAAACTGCTCTGTGTATATCATGTTGAGAAGAATTAGAAAGTCTTGAATGGAAAAAAACAAAAAAAAACAGATAATTGTATTTTAATGATATCTTCAGGTTTTAAATAATATATAATCAATAGTTAGAAATACTTAATGCTTTTATCCTTCTCCATGAGGACTGGACCTCGTGCAAGGATTCAGTGACACTTTATTTAGGTCACAGTCATTACTGACAAACCTTTTTGTAGTTTGATTAACTTCTTTTGACAGTTCTCTCAGATTTTTGACAGAGTTCCTCAATTTTTCTAATAAATCTGTATCCTCAGAAAGTGTACCCAATATTGTGCTTGGAGAAATGGCTTGGGCAGAGAATGAGAAATTTGCATTTCATTTTATATATCTGAGAGGGCAGAACTTCTTGGTCCTCACTGAGCATGCTGGATATGATATCGCAGGTTCTCGCAAGCTGCAGAGAATAGCATTACTTCTGCAGCTGCTCTTCCTAGACCTGTAGCAAGGAATGCTTAGTTACAAGGTCGGATTCTGAAGGTTTGTCCTAATATGGAAGCTCAAGAAGAGGCCACTCACACTGGGTGACATATCCTGTGAACTCTTTGCGGAACAGGTCATTTATTCTGATATGAGCAGATTGACTGCTCACTAAACAAAAGAGTGGATTTCACTACAAGATTGTCTAAGTGATACCAGGAAGCTGAAGTAATGTTGCTCTGAACTGGAGAACCCAATCCCAAATCAGATAGTCACAAATAAGCAAAAATAAAACAAGCCCTAAGGATAGATGAATATCATATTTAGGGCTAGAAATCTCTATACTGAAATTTTTTAGGCTAAACAAGATACGCAACAGCAAAAAATACTTTAGTGAATTATTTTCCACTTGCTCATTTCAGTGTTACATTTGATGACATTTCATTTCACCCATTGCACTTAACCTTTTGTAAAATGTCTCCTCTCAGCAGGTTTCTTCTCTAATGAGAAAGGAAAACAATTTCCCCAAGATTACATAAAACTTAATAAAATGATGACCTTAATGAATTAATGTTGAGTATCACCAAATGTATGGACTTGTCACTTTGCATATGTTGCCTAAAATGTGAGCTGTGGACAATGAGCCACTTAGATTCAGTTTAAGATAATTACTTTATTATGATCTCTTGATATGTAGTTCAAAATCAACATGAATTGTGCTTCTTCACTCAAAATGAGAAAAGCAATTTATGCATTTTCTGTTGAAGGCTGGTAGTTAACCTATCTAAACCTTTACTTCTAGGTAAATGAGCAAGCAAGGTGCTTTAAATGGAAAATATATGTGGTTATAGTTGTAGACTGTAGGAAAAGTCTGATAATAGTTTTTGAATAACCTTCAAATGCAAAATTAGCTCAGCTACTAGTGGAGATACATTTTACAACCATGTGTAATAAGATAACCATCTGCTGAACTCCTTGCACATCAGAATTACGAGGTGTAGTCATCAAGCATAGTTATGGTCACATGTCCCTAATTGGTCCTCTGAAACACTGTGGTTCAATAGATCTTTCTAGGCTTATGGAAATTTTTGTGACCTGTGCTACACTCTATGGTGGCTAGTGTATATTTGGGATGAGACTACTAAAACTAAAATGTTGGTTTTTAAATTTTATTTCCTTTTAATTGATTTAAAGTTAAATAGCCATAGGCTGCTTTATGGTCTCTGTACTAAATAGTACACGTATGAATCCAAATGAACTAGACTTTCTTTGCTAGGCCTAAGATGTTTTGAGATGTACACAGCTGGCCTGGACAGTCTAGTGAGCGCTATAGGCTGAAAGTCATTGTAAGTGGCTTGGGATGAATGATATTCTTGAAGGCGACAGGTCCTTAAACTTTTGCCAGGAGCTGTAGCTTTTCTTTAGACTCCAACAAGCATTTATTGGCATCTGTAGCACCAGTTAGTATTAATAGAATAAAGAGATATATGCTATAAACATGGCTAAATGTCATTTTATCCCTCAAAATAGTAAGTCTCAGAATTCCAGAATTCAGTGACATAAACATAAACACATAGTTTCCAATATTCAGCCATAGAATCACTTTGTTGAGCTTTTGGTAGTTCTGACTGCTGTCACCTAACTGCTTCCTTGTCATTTCCACTCATGGTACTATTAATTTGTGTGGTTCGCATCCCGGCAATGTGTTATATTCCCTCTTCCCTGTTAAATATCTAACTTGTGTAGAGTTTTTAATGTAAGAAATGATAAAATTACAGCCCATCAGTGCCCGGAGAATTTGATGTCAACACAACTATTAATGGTGCATGGTGACGCACTCCTCATTATCAAGGGTACAATAAGCTGAGAGCTGTATCCCACTTACAGGGAATTGAGATCTATGGGGGAAAGCCGACATAACATGTACCCATGATTATTCCAAATCTGTCCTGGGTACTTTCTGCCTTAATCACTGAAAAATCTCATGGTGTGAGGCCTATTTATAGCCTCATTTACACTTGAAAGAAAAGGCACACGAAGGTCAAATAACGTGTCGCAGACATAGATTATGAGAAGAATGACTAGGATTCAAACTCAGAGATCCTACCCAGGAGAGTGTGGTCTTAACCACTGTCCTGTGTTGCCTTCCCACACTTCTTTCCCCACTCAGGATGGTTCTCCATAACAACTGTGAGTGTGCTACAGTTCTGGCCTCACCTCAAATCCTCTTGAATTTAACTTTCTTATGAAGAAAAATTCTAAAGTTTGCAGCTGATTTATTATAACTAATAATTGACTTTTAACACATAGACTGAAACAGACTTTGAACCTGAGGTGACAAGTGTAGACTAAGGTTAGGATTGGTAAGCCTTGCCCCTATCCAGCTCAATACTGGTCTTTGTAAGCCACGTTTTGTTGAAATCTACCTATGAACACTCATTTCTGTACTGTCTGTGGTTGCTTTCCTGACACAATAGCAAAATTGAGTCTACAACGGAGATTGTACGCATGCACAGCACGAATTCTTTGCTATCTAATTTTTTATGGAAAAAGTTTGGAAACCCCAGATCTGGCTTCTTGAAAAGAAATCATCAGATAAGCAACAGAGGTGATGGTGACATTGCATGCACTCTATGGAGCATTTCACCATTTCAAAGCGCAAAGGACTTATGTATTTTAAATAATCATTTAAGCACCTGTGCATGTGTAAGCAGACAACTCCATGAAAATCGCTCAATAGCTCATTTTCTTTGACATGCATACATGAGAAAAATATACGAAAAAAATTAAAGACAAGAACATGGATTTCAGGGGCTGGGGAGATAGCTCTGTGGCAAGTGCAAGGTTGTGAGTTAGAACCCCGGTCCCGCAGAAAAAAATAGCATGAATTTCAGTATTTCATATGATATTCTTATTAGAAATTCACATTTCTTCTAATTACTCTTGAAAGAAAAGATACTTGGGAAAGAATGATACTCCTATGGAGTTGTGCCTATCAAAACCACTATTGCCATCAAGAAAAAAAGAGATACTACAGATTTATATTGATATTTGTTGAAGTATCTTCACATTGATAACACTTAATGTATTGTGACAAAATAATTTTCTTAGTTTTTTAACTATATATATATATATATATATATATATATATATATATATATATATATATTTGGTATTTTAGAGAAGGGTCTACAGGATGTTCAGGGTCTGACTACTAGTTTGTACTCCTAGTGATCTGCCTGATTACAGCCTCCCAAGAGCTGGGATTACAGGTGGGTGGCACCACGCCCAGTCTCAATCACCATCTCAGTGCGCCTCAGGACTGAGGCAGGTACAGGAGTCCCAGGGATCAAACCCCTGGCCCCTGTGCCTGCTTGCAGGTGTTTTAATCCGCTGAGCTATTTGGCTGGCCCCATGAGTAACAAATTTGTGACTCTTAATAATTGTATAGACATAAGACACATGTATAACATATTCATAGAAATACTTATAATAAGTGTATGATAACATTCAGTGAACAAAGAGCTACACATGTGCATGTGTTTTTTATTCTGAAAAAATTCAGCTTAAAATTTTACTTATTTATTTATTTTTGATACTGGGTATACAACTCATAACCTTATGCATGTCAGGCATTTGTTATGCTGCTGAACTATATCTCTGATTAAATTTTAATTTAGAATGCATGGATAAAGAGGTAATCTGACTTTCAAATTTAGAAACTAGGAAAGCTTTTGCTCCTGGCATTTTAACTTTTCCTAGTTCCCATTTATTCCTCCATTTAACACCTTTAATTAATTCTTTTTTTTGTCTTTTTGAGACAGGGTCTCACTATGCAGTTCAGGCTGGCCTTGAGCTCACTTTTGTAGCCCAGGCTGGTCTCGAACTTGCACCGATCCTCCTGCCTCAGCCTCCCAAGTGCTGGGATTACAGGCGTGCACCACCATGCCCAGCTTAATTAATTCTTTCATACGACAGAGACTACTGCAGGTGCGAGGAATACAATGATGACTCTGACATGTCTCCTCCCTTCAACGTTCTCACAGGTTGCAAGGGAAAATCACCTGTAAAGAAATACATTATAAAGCAATAAGCAGACGAATGTGTAGAGGAATTGACTAGCGAAACAATAGCTAACTTGGCTGGCTGTCGCAGAATGATTCCGAGTTCTTTCTCTACCCTGAACGCCTCACTGTGTTGTTTCACTTCTATTTGCCAACTGAATCAGAGCTTCCAACATAAAATGGGTCAACATTATGAAATTTGAACAAGTTGAACTTTGTGCTCTGCTTTAAGTAACTTAATAATACGAAAATACACACTCAATAAAATGAGGTTCAATTGAATTTTGCAGTTCAGATATTTCAATATGGGTTTGCTCAATGACCTAGGCAATGAGAAAGAAATCATTTTTCACATTACTCCTCTTCATACTTGGGAAATCAGCAGTATCTGTGGACTCTGCCTCCTTAAAAAGCTGCCCTTTCCTTCATGGATTCTCTTTTTATGAAATACCCATGAGCACCACTGCTCGCTTTGAACACTGTCTTCCTTCATGGAAACTAAGACTTACCTTGTCCCTGCCTTTCCCAAAGCCATAAATGACACTCGTACCTTTCCACATGATGCTGTCAACCCTGAGAGGACATAAGGTTACAAAAATTGAGCCACAACTTAGCTCTGGGGTTCAGCAGTCCTTGTCAAGTACACAACCCTTAATACCAACCACATGGAAGAGCCTCTGAGGACTTCACTCAGGGAGTGCTCTCAAGTTTGAATGCCTTCTCTCTACCTTAGATGACCTGATTCCTACTCACTCTGCCGAATTTCTCAAAAGTTATTTCCTATGAGGATTCTCTTGTCTCCCTATACAGGGACACTCTAAGCTAACCATCACATACACCTTCAAATGTATAAGAGCATGATGCCATCTGGAACACAATATGTTTTCTGTAGACCTATAAGAAAACACATTAAAACATGACTAGAAGGAAATCACTTGATGTCTGTAAGAGAAGGAAAATCTTCTCCCTTTAAGGTCCCAGATGACACAGACATTTGAGAAATGTAGACAATCAATTGTGATATATGATTGAGGGTGGGAAGAGCCAGGAATGTTTAAATGTCTGTTATCTTTCCCGGAACATCATAGCAACTCCTCCTATGTAGCCCTCAGCCTCACTCTGTGTCTCTCACATTTCAGCTACTTTCTTGACTCCTATTAAACATGGGAAAACGATTTGATTAACCATGTTCATGCCTTCTCTCCCTGACCAGAATGTACATTCCGAAACAATAGAAATAGAATTTAGGGGGCTGGGGAGATAGCTCCGTGGCACAAGTGCCTATCTGCAAGTGCAAGGTCGTGAGTTCAAACCCCAGTCCCGCAAAAAAAAAAAAAAAGAAATAGAATTTAGAACTGAACATCACTTGCATTTTGTGCTTTTGCATGTTTGTTGGCTGAAAGACTGTTTTGAGGAGAGTAGCGTTTCTGTGTCTATACAGAAAACTGTTTGTCCCTATTATGTAGAAACAAGACAAGTGGGGAATATTTATATTGAGAATGTCTGTTTTAAAGTAGCTAAAGTCACTTCCAGTAAAAATAAAGAGTATAAAAAAGCTCACTTCCTGGCTTTTACTATTAAGTGTAAAACATGTAAAAGGGGAAATTGAAAAGAGAAAACCAATTTACAGAATGACACCAAATGCCAGGCATGACATAAAAACAAATCATCTGTACTCACTGGCACAGGTGGGATGTCTCAGTTGCTATTTTTTCAGATATGTTTTCTTCTCAATGTGCTCTTTTTAACAGATAACATAAAAAGTGTTTTACAGGCCTGGCTAAGTATTTTTGGTTTGATATATGGAAAACAATGCTCCCTCTGGGCAATGAAATATATTGAAAGCTATGTTTTTACAAAGAGTTTCTAGTAAAGTAATAGAGGGGCTTAGAGAATTATAACTAAAAAGTGCAGCTTTTGAAATTTAACCTTTTAGAGAGTGCAATTCAGTGTTTTTCATCTTTTCAGGGTTCATCTATGCTGTAGTACTTCAGTATTTCACTTATATTTATGGCGAGAAAACACTTTATCTGTTCATCAGTTGATGTGCTTCTGGGCTGTTTTCACTTTGGGGTCCCTGTCAGTAAAGCTTCAGTGAACATTCCCTTCCAAGATTTTGTACGAATGAGATTTCAGTTGTCTTGAGTATATGCCTAGGACTGGAGTTGCTGGATCATATGGCGACCTTATATATCGTCCATATAAAAGACAACCAAGAAGCCTTTAAACAGTATGATTCCAGGCAACAAGATTTCACAGTACATTATAGAGCAAGACTGATTTTCGACCTCATTCCTTGAGATACAGACATTGTCAACTAGAAGCAAAGCCGTACAATGCTTTCGCTTCGTATATATCAGCTATTAGAGCTTTGTCAAACTGTGGGGAGGAATACAGTCCATTTTCTTTTACTTTTCCCCAGCTAGAGATCATAAGTGGTTTGGAAAATGTCAAGGTTTCCAGTGTTCATGTTTATATCCATCTCTTCTCCTTCTAGGTGTCTAACAGAAAAGTTAAAGGCATCATATTATAGTGATCCATGCATACCCATGTTCATAGAAGTACAACTAGCTCATAATAGCTGAATGTTGGCAGTGGTTTATGTATACACCAACAGATTAATGGATAAATAAAATACAGCCTTCATACGCACGGAGTAGTACTCACCCATAAAGAAGGATGAACGTGGATATGCCCCTGACCATCATGCTAAATGAAATAAGTCAGACACAGAGGCTTAAATATCACATAGTTTAGCGTATATAAGAAATCCAAAATGCAATAAGAGAAAAAGTAAGAAAAAGATTGTTTTGTAAAGGGGAGGGAGATCTAGAGATGGAGAAAGGAGGAAGAAAGGGATGAAAAACGGATGAAGATGTACTGTGTAAATGTATCCACTCCTTCCAAGGAGTCTAATCATTAAGTACAACAACTATGTAACAATACAAATTTTTCAATTGAGCCATGTCCTTCTTACACTAAAAAAGCAGGTGGTGAGTTTATTTTCATATCTTAATACCAGTGACTAATTGCTGATACCCAGGATGGCCATTTTACGTGATAAAATAAAGCAGTCTAGCTCCTTTCAAGGAAGATATTCTTGCCTATATGAGGATAGAAGCTAAAAATAAAATGCTTCACAGAATGATTCAATAACCTCATTTTAATTAATTTTGTGTTCTTTGATTTTATTGCTCTTTGGGTGAGGAAAATCCAGAAGAACTTAATACCTCTTACCAGAGAGTGATTCCGTACAGGTCAGAGTTAACAGGATCAGAAGCAGGTTAAAAAGGAAAGATAATCTCCTGAGGCTCTTGCTGGCTCTGTGGAGTACTGTCCTATATCTCCCAGTGTTGAGCAATTTTGGAAAACACTGGAAGAGGAAGTAATGGCCCTGAAAAGACATCCACACCCTAATTTCTGGAACTTGGGAATATATTGGTTAGATAGGGAAGAGGACTTTGCAGATATAATGAAATTACCAAACGTGAGATGGGGAGAAAATGTACATTGTCCAGATGGCTACAATGTAGCTCACTGGCCTTCAAGCAGAGTAAACTTTCCCTGAAGAATTCAGAGGGGGAGAGAGAGAGAAAGAGAGAGAGAGACATAGACAGTCAGACAGACAGAGACAGAGAGAGACAGAGAGAGACAGAGACAGAGGCAGACATAGAGACAGACAGAGAGAGAGAGAGAGAGAGAGAGAGAGAGAGAGAGAGACCACTGTGACTATAGAGGAATGGTCAGAATGCACCATCACTGGCACTGGCCTGGAACATGAAGGATGGAACCAGGAGGCTAAGGATTCTGAAACTTGAAGAATATTCTAAAGTCCCTGTAAAAAGAAATAAGAAAAAAAGAGTTCTTTCAGACCTGATTTTAGTCCAAGGAGAGCTGTGTCAGATTTTGAACTTACAGAGGTTTAAGATAATAACTGTATATTCTTTTAATGCACTAATTTTGTGATAACTTCTTGTAATCTCTCTGCCTGCAAGATTCTCATAGCTTATTTGCTGCAGGTTTTCCCCAACTTGTCCATTACCAAATACTTGGGAGAAAGTTGCTCATGAAAGCTTCTCCTTCACTAATCACAACAAACAGTAACTAAAGTTTAGTACAGAAGTACTGCAGAGAGAAAACATAGTTCAGAGCACCTCCTAAATAGATTTATTTAGAATTCACCTGTTTTAGTTTTGATTTTCGGAACATGCCTTCACAATATTGAGATTCCTGAGAGCATAATCAGAAGATGGTGAACTAATCCCACATGTTCCTGTGAGAACCCAAGACCTGAATGGAAGAAGTAACGCACCAATATTGCACCTGGCAATACAGAGACACAACGCTGGCCTCACACATCATATTTACCTACTGTTGCAGTAACCAAAGGAACACTCTCTTTCCTAGCACCTTTATTTATGAAAGCTAGACCTTTCATAGGGAAGAGCTTATCAGCTGAGAATTGGCCCAATAAAGCTCTTCATAGTTAAGATTTTCTATTTAAATAATACAAACAACAGTATGGTTCCTTTAGCACTGGTAGATTTTATTACTTAAATCCGACCAACTGTTGAGAATAAACAGAAAGATGCAGCAAAAACTGCTATCTTCCTCTGTAGAGCTTAATATTTTCCCAGTTTCCCTACTGCCTATTCTAAAACTTATGAGGCCATTGTCCTTTTGTGACATTTGGATCCATGTTGCCTATATTGTTTCCCATAACATACAGATGAAAACTTCTCCATCATCTAATCTTTTACTACAAATCATAGAAAGCATTATGAGTAATAAGCTAATAA
>PVJA010044735.1:0-16004 GCA_004027025.1 Myocastor coypus | reverse complement strand
CAAAATTTTTTCCTGTTCTGTAGGTTATCTCCTCACTCTTGGTTCTTTGCTGTGAAGCAGCTTTTAACTTTGATATTAAATCCATTTGTTGATCCTTGATGTTTTTTCTTATATAGTTGTGGTTCTTTCAGAAAGAACTTAGTCTGTACTTACGTCTTTAAGAGGTTTTTTATTTGGTTGTGGTGGTGGTCTTGTTTGAGACAAAGATGCACTGAGTAGTTAAAGCTGGTCTTGAACAAGTAGCCCAGGCTTCCAACTTGAGATGATCCTCCTGTCTCAGCCTCTCAAGTGTTGAGGTTACAGGTGTGTACCACCTTAGCTTTATTTTTTTCATCCAGCATATTAAGTGTTTCAATATCTAGAATTTTCAACTATTTTGATTCTGTTTTAGTGCACGGTGAGAGGTATGGGTCTAGACTCAGTCTTTTTTTTTTAATGCCTTTGGTATAGGGTCTCACTATGCACCTTGGACTTGCAGTGATCATGTTTTCAGCCTGCCCAGTGCTGGGATAACAGGCATGTGCCGCCAAATCTTAGTGGCTGGCTTAGCGTGCCCAAGAGTGGGGCAGACATGGCATGTGGTGCTGGGGATTGAACTCCAGTCCCTATGCTTGCTTAAGCAGGTGCTTAGTGCCCTGAACTATCTCACTGGCCCTTAGATTCAGTCTTGTGCATATGGTTAATAAGTTTTCTCTCAGCACCATTTGTTGAAGAGGCTGTCTTCAGTTTATGTTTTTGACCTCTTTGTCACAGGTCAGATGTGGGAATGTGCCAAAGGTGGTTTTCTGTATCTATTTTCTCCCATTGACCTTACCACATATCTGTTGATATGCCAGTGTTTAACACCATCCTTATAACAATGCTGATTTTCCAGCTATTTTTGAAAATCTTATAAGTTTTTGAATCAGCATACATTTAATCCAACAATATAAAGTTATACTAAGATGATATTCCTACCTATTCTGCTTATACCCCTTTTTATCCTACATCACATAGGTTTTCAGTGTTTGTGTCCTCTCAGTTGAAGCAGAAATTATCTTATATCTTCAAGATTTGATATTATTAGTACTGGTTATTTGTATAAATGTTTTGTGGGCTGGGAGTAAAGCTCAGGTGGAGTACTAATCTACCATGTACAAGGCCTTGGATTTGATCCGCCAGCACTGCCAAAATACTTTTGTGTTCTCTTGTGTAATTGTTTCATTATTATTTTACCTTTTTTTTGTGGAACCAGGGATCAAACTCAGGACCTTGCACTTGCCAGGCAGGCACTTGTGCCCCTGAGCTATCTCTCCATCCCCTATTACCTTTATTTAGCTAAGTTTGGATTGTTTCTAATCTTTCGTTATATTCTGAAAAATAATCATATATGTATCATTTACATGTGTGCAGTTACATTAGATGGACTTGAGTAGACAAAAGAGGGGTTTAATTCCATCATCAGTGTATGATGAGATCACCAGTTTTTTATTTTATTTTATTTTATTTTATTTTTTTTTTGGCTTTTTGAGACAGGGTCTCACTGTGCAGTTCAGGCTGGCTTTGAGCTCACTTTTGTAGCGCAGGCTGGTCTCGAACTCACAGCAATCCTCCTGCCTCAGCCTCCCAAGTGCTGGGATTACAGGCGTGAGCCACCACGCCCAGCAGGATCACCAGTTTTTTAAAGCTTTGTTAACCATGGCTAATCATGTTTTTGTTTATGCAAAATTTAAATATTATTTCTTCTCTTTAGAAACTTCAGGTTTTGTGGATAAACTATTTGAAAGTCTCTATACTAAGAATTATCTTCCACCCTTGGAACCAGTTAAGCCTGAGCCAAAACCACTAGTCCAAGAAAAAGAAGACATTAAAGAAGAGGTAAGATCAGCTTTTTATTTTGCTTTTGGAAATTCACTCTAGTTTCTGTTGTCAGTACTCCTAGCTGGAAAATGAGCTTTGTAGAAATAATTATCGGGGCTGGGGAGATAGCTCCGAGGCACAAGTGCCTGCTGGGCAAGTGCAAGGTCGTGAGTTCGAACCCTGGTCCCACAAAAAAAAAAAAAAAAAGAAATAATTATCTATTGACTGAAGTTCCTGGGCTTTTAATGTGGTACAGATTCTGCATCAGGGTTTTCAGTTCCTTGGACCTGAAGAATTGGAAAAATTTTGTGTATTTATTTATTTAGTGGGACTGGGGTTTGAACTCATGACCTTGCACTTGCCAGGCAGGCATTTGTGCCACAGAGCTGTCTCCCTGGCCCATGCAAAAATTTTAGATAGCTTGTTTAGTTATCATAGAAAGACTTTGAATTGTTCTGATAGTGAAAAGTTCAAGCAACATTTATTTAGATACTTGTAGAAAAAAGAAAAATTAACAGAGGCTTAACTGAAAGTAATATATTAAAGTGATAAAAGAAGTCAGTAGGTAACATTTTCTTGTGTATATTGAAGCCAGCATTAAAAACAACTGTATATAAGACATAACTAGCTGGGTGTGGTGGGGCATCCCTATAATCCCAGAACTCGGGGAGGCAGAAACAGAGAATTGCTGTGAGTTTGAGGCCAGTCTGGGTTATAAGGTGAGTTCAGAGCTAGTCTGAACTACATACCTAGAACCTGTCTCAAAAAAATAAAAAGTAACTTTACACATCATTATTAAAATTGGAATAAAAATGATTTTATCATGGAGAAGTTAAAAAATACAGTTACAGGGGCCAGGGAGATAGCTCCGTGGCACAAGTGCCTGCCTGGCAAGTGCAAGGTCGTGAGTTCGAACCCGGGTCCCGCGCAAAAAAAAAAAAAAAATACAGTTACAGATGACAAACTATTGAACCAAGGTGGAAAATTTGCAGGGTTCATTTATAGTTCCTTTCTTTTTTTTTTTTTTTTTTTTTGTGGGACCAGGGTTCAAACTCACGACCTTGCACTTGCCCAGCAGGCACTTGTGCCTCGGAGCTATCTCCCCAGCCCCTATAGTTCCTTTCGATGACATTGAGTTCCCAGGTCAGTGCCCTGCAAGTAAATGTTAACTGTTACACAGAAATGTTTTCCAGCATTGGCTTTGATTAATGTTATTCTGAAGACTAAATGAGTTACTTAAAAAAATCTGATTTGGGGGGCAGGGAGGATAGCTCATTGGAGTGCTTGTCTGGCAAACAAGGTCTTGAGTTCGATCCCTGGTACCACCAAAACAAAACAAAAAAAACCCTTTTTTTAAAATTTTTTTATTTTTATTTTTTTATTTTATTTTATTTTTTTGTCTTTTTTGAGACAGGGTCTCGCTATGCAGTTCAGGCTGGCCTTGAGCTCACTTTTGTAGCCCAGGCTGGTCTCGAACTCACACTGATCCTCCTGCCTCAGCCTCCCGAGTGCTAGGATTACAGGCATGCACCACCACGCCCGGCAAAAAAACCTTTAAAAAAGTCTTCTAATTTGAAAATAATTTAAAACTTAAATAACAATTGCTACAGTACTACTCATAACATCTGCCTAAGTGCGTTTATTGAAGATTGCCTCATCTCTTTACATGTTCATACTCAAAATTTTTTTCCTGTCATTAGTAGTAAGTTATATTCATTGTGGCCCTTTACCTCTAAACCTTTGTTCATTTCTTAGTGATATTCTCTTAGGTAACTACAATAACATTAATTTCAGTAAATTAACTTATGAAACAGTATCTTGCGATGTCATGAGGGCTAAACATGAACTCACTATATAGCCCAGGCTGGCCTCAAACTCAGGGTAGTCTTCTTGCCTCAGCTTCCCAAGTGCTAGGATTACAGGTTGTGCTACCATACCCACCAATTCAGTAAATTTAACAACCAGATGATAAATACTCCTACATACTGTTTGAGTTCCAGATTCTCTTTTATGAGAAACCCAAAATATAAAGAGCAAAATGAATACATGATAGGATATAGGGATATAAATCTTTTGCACAAAGGAAAGAGAGTTCCTGTGTACTTCAGGCTGGCTTTGAGCGCTTGGATTATATATATATATTTTGTTTTGTTTGTTTCAGAACTTTTGTTTGTTTGTTTATTTATTTTTATGGCCGGCTTACCCTGCCCTGAGGGCAGGACTGGCGCAGCAGGTGGTGTCAGGGATCGAACTGTGGTCCCTGCAGCCGCCTAAGCTTTCCTAAGCAGGCTCTTTAGACCACTGAGTCATCCTGCCGGGCCTGAGCGCTTGGATTATAAACATGGGCCACTTTAATTCATTTTTCAATTCTGTGCTGGCTGAACTGATCTAACAGTAAAAGAAAACAAACTTTGGCAATATTATTATTTAGGATGAATTGAATCCACTGTCACTTTTTGTTGTATCATGCCCTGTGCTCTTTTTTAATCCCAGCACTGAGGGAGGCTGAGACAGGAGAATTATAAATTTGAGTCCATTCAGGTGTGCTGTTGTATTCCTGTTATCCCAGCACCCTTATATAATAAATCCTAGCACTTGGGAGCCTGTGTCCCGGGCTCTTCAAGTTTGTGATCAGTTTGGGCTACTCAGTGAGTTCAAGGGTTCAAACCCAGCCTGAGCTACATGTTGAGATGGTGTCTTAAAAATAAAAAAAAAGGAAAGAAAAAAGTGTGAGCCCTGTCTGGGCCATTCAGCAATTTTCAGACTATGTCCCAAAATGAGAGAAGGGTTGCGATCCAACCCAACACAGACGTCACTGGTCAGTGTGTGGTACCATTGGGAAGGTGAAGGTCGAGTGAGGCTCCCCACATATCTCAAGTAAGAGAAATAGGGAAAGACTTCTGTGAAGTACTTTACAGAAATTTTTCTTTGGGGCGCCCGGCGGGATGGCTCAGTGGTCTGAAGCGCCTGTTTGGGAAAGCTTGGGCGGATTGAGGGACCGCAGTTAGATTCCTCGGGGCAGGCTGAGCCAGCCATAAAAATGAGTGAATAGGAGCTGGGGAGATAGCTCCGAGGCACAAGTGCCTGCTGGGCAAGTGCAAGGTCGTGAGTTTGAACCCCCGTCCCACAAAAAAAAAAAAAAAAAAAAAAAAAAAAAAAAAAAAAAAAGAGTGAATAAACAAACAAAGGTTGTGAAACAAGAAAAAAAAATTAAATTAAAAAAATGAAAAGAAGTTTTTCTTTGGTACTTTATATAATAATTTATAGTTCATGGCATCAATTAAAAGTTGTTTTTTTTGGGCCTGGCGGGATGGCTCAGTGGTCTAGAGCGCCTGCTTGGGGAAGCTTGTACCGCTTCAGGGACTGTGGTTTGATTCCCGGCACCACATGCTGCGCCAGCCCTGCCCTCGGGGCGGGCTGAACTGGCCATGAAAATGAGTGAATGAACAAACAAGGGTTCTGAAACAAGAAAAAATAAAATAAAATAAAATAAATTCTTTAAAAAAAAGTTGTTTTTTCTTTCATTTTTGCCTTTTTATTAGTATATGCTTATAGTTCATGATTATATTCCTGTAAGGAGTTGGTGCACTGACAGAACCCATCTGTTTTTTTTTTCTCATCCCCATCTACCTCTAACTCCATCCCTTGGCTCCCTTTGTGCAGAAAATTTATCTTCCTATTGCCTATCATGTATGTTTCATTTTGTTCTTTATATTTTGGGTTTCTCATAAAAGAGAAACTGGTATTAAACGTGTGTCTGATTTACTTCACTTAATCTTATAGTCTCAAGGTGTATCCATTTTTCTATGGATTGTAGCTTTATCCTTTTCTATGGCAGGGCTGCATTCCCATTGTGTATAAATGCCACATTTTCTTTATTCATATTCATCTGTGTGTGTGTGTGGTATTGGGTGTTGAACTTGAGCTTTTCATCTGCTGATGGGCTTACATGCTGTTTCCAGGGTTTAGCTGTTGTGAACTGTGCTGCTATAAAAATGGGTATCTGTGGATCACTAAAATTTTTGCTGCATGTGTTTTTCTACAAACACTGAAGTGCAGTGTTTTTTCTTTTTTTTTAAGAATTATTTATTTTTTTTTCTTGTTTCAGAACCTTTATTTGTTTATTCACTCATTTTTATGGCCGGCTCAGCCCGCCCCGAGGGCAGGGCTGGTGCAGCATGTGGTGCCGGGGATCGAACCGCAGCCCCTGAAGCCGCCCAAGCTTTCCCAAGCAGGCGCTTTAGACCACTGAGCCATCCCACCGGGCCCCCAGTGCAGTGGTTTAGAAGTTATATTCCAAAGGCGGCTGATTTGAGTATGAGAAAAAGTTTCCGTTATCTTTTTTTTTTAATCTTTTTGAGACAGGGTCTCACTATACAGTTCAGGCTGGCCTTGAGCTCACTTTTGTAGCCCAGACTGGTCTCAAACTCACACCGATCCTCCTGCCTCAGCTTCCCAAGTGCTGGGATTACAGGTGTGCGCCACCACACCCAGCAGTTTCCATTATCTTGAACTTTGAAAGAACAGTTTAAAAAATGTTATTGTAATTTTATTTGTATCTTTGTAGTGAGCCCTTTTAATTTTGAGAATTGTGAAACATGGCTAGTATCAGCTTAGGTTTAGAGTTGCCCCACCTGAAGCTATATGTTCCTTGTTTGTAAGATCTTTTTTTATATTACTTATGTGTAATTTTTTTTTTTTTTTTCTGTCTTTTTGAGACAGGGTCTCGCTATGCAGTTGAGGCTGGCCTTGAGCTCATTTTGTAGCCCAGGCTGGTCTGAAACTCGCACCAATCCTCTTGCCTCAGCCTCCTGAGTGCTGGGATTACAGGCGTGAGCCACCACGCCGGGTTCTTATGTATAATTTTTGACAAAACTAGTTGTTTATATAATTGCACATAAGATAAATTTTAACCTGATTCTGTTAGATCATGTGAGCAGTTTTTTGTGGCACATATCTTTTGTCTCTTTTTCTGGTCTGTGGTCTGTTGATATAGTTGTACTGAGCACAAGATATGAACCAAAGTCTTAAGAATCAGCCATTTAACTTCCTTTCTTGGTCCTCAGCTGCATTGCATCATTAGTTGCTTTTTAATTGGATTGTTGGCCACAGGGGGAACCAGAGGAGAGAATTTGGATATTGGTACAACTCATCCTGATGTTGGAAAAACAATATGTGCTATAAGAAAGTCCAATCCTGTTTCTTTATTTGCTCATTATCTTTTTTTTTTTTTTTTAAGAATTTTTTTAAAATTTTATTTATTATTTTTTTCTTGTTTCAGAACCTTTGTTTATTCACTCATCTCTTATGGCCCGCTCAGCCCGCCCCGAGGGCAGGGCTGGCGCACCATGTGGTGCCAGGGATCAAACCGTGGTCCCTGAAGCTGCCCAAGCTTCCCCAAGCAGGTGCTTTAGACCACTGAGCCATCCCGCCGGGCCCCCTTGCTCATTATCTTAAAGTTTTATTTTGTGAAGAAACTCAAATTATTTATCCTGTGTAGTTTTTCGTTCTTTTTTTTTTTTTGGTGGTACCAGGGATCAAACTCAGGACCTTGCACCTGCCAGGCAAGCATTTATTCCACTGAGCTATCTCCCTGGTCCTATCCTGTGTAGTTTTTCATTGTTTGACTGACTGCCTACCAGTGGGTTAATACACCCTTTATATTTCTTGTAAATTGATAGAGAATGATTTTTATTTTTTTTTAAAGAATTTTATTTATTTTATTTTATTTTTTTCTTGTTTCAGAACTTTTGTTTGTTTATTTTTATGGCCGGCTCAGCCTGCCCTGAGGGCAGGGCTGGTGCAGCATGTGATGTCAGGTATCAAACCGCGGTCCCTGCAGCCGCCCAAGCTTTCCTAAGCAGGTGCTTTAGACCACTGAGCCATCCTGCTGGGCCCCCTCTATGAGATACTTAATGATTTGCTATTTCTGCTATTTCTGCTATTTTCAGTGAATTGCTTATTTTTTTCTATAATGTTGTTAACCTTTAACATTTAAAGTTAACTGTTAAGGTAATTTGAGCATCTTTTTTTTGTGTGTTTTGGTTTTTGGATATGATTTGACTTTTTATTGGGCTTTTTTTGTGCACTCTTTGTGTTGGATGGATTATCTAGTGGATTCTGTGTTTGTAATTTATATAAGGCCTTTTCTTATTTCTGATGAGTGTTTTTATGTAGGTATTTCAGGAGCCAGCAGAAGAAGAAAGAGATAGCAGAAAAAAGAAATACCCTAGTCCTCAGAAGACTCGTTCAGAATCTGGTGAACGAAGGTCCGTATTTTTCTTTTATGAAGAAGACATTGCTAAGTTAGGTATTGTTTTGTAAGGACTTTGCAATGATTGTAAATAAAACACATATTTTGACTCCTTGTAAACTCATTAAGTATGTGTTACTTTTCCATTCTGCTTCTTCTCATCTTCTTTCTTTTCTTTTTATAAACAGTCATCATTATGTGTTTTTCCCAAGAGCTCAGGGGTGGGAACAGTCTCCTGAGAGAATAATAATGAAATGTTCCATTTAGTGAGGGGTGCTCATGATTGAAATTATTCATGTTGTTTTGTATTATAAATGGAGCAGTTTTTATGAGGCATAATCAGTCTACCATCAAAAAACAGGTATTAAAAAATTTTAGGAAAGCTTTGTTTTGAACCCTTTTTCTTTTCTAGTTTTATTTCTACCCCTCTCTCCATACATTGGATTTACCTTTTTGAAAATTCTCCCCACCCACTATACTTCGAGTGCAAATATTTTTTTCCTTTTTGTGTAGTGGATTAGAAGAATTATGGGCTGCTCTTTAAACTAAAAAATCAGACATGAGTTTTGAAAACTCCAGGAGAGTATTTCATAGTCTGGATTGTTTGTAGACTTCGTTCTCTATCCTATACATGGCTTTTATATCTGTGTATTATAGGACACGTGAGAAGAAGAGAGAAGATGGCAAGTGGCGAGACTACGACCGGTACTATGAACGGAATGAGCTGTACCGTGAGAAGTATGACTGGAGAAGGGGCAGGAGTAAGAGCCGCAGTAAAAGCCGAGGCCTCAGTCGAAGTAGAAGCCGAAGCAGGGGGCGCAGCAAAGACAGGGATCCAAACAGAAATGTTGGTGAGTAGATGAGATATTTTCCTAAAACCTTTGTGGTTTCTTTTTTCATTGTCCTTTTTAAAAATATATTTTTTTTATCCCTTAAAGATAAATGTTACCTTTAATGTAATATAGCTAAGTCATATTCAAATTAGAATTGCCCCCCAAAATTAGAATTGATTTTGTTACAAAGATAGGTTTGTCTGTATTTTTGAATTAGAGTCAAGGGAATTTGATTAAAAAGATGCTACTTGGGGCCGGTGAGATAGCTAAGTGGTGTAGAGTGCCTGCTTAGGCAAGCTTAGGTAACCGCAGGGACTGAGGTTTGATCCCTGGCGCCTCATGCAGTGCCAGCCCCACCCCCAGGGCAGGCTGAGCCAGCTACAACAAATAAAGAAATAAAGTTAAAGAAGAAGCTACTCATAAGGTATATTACATGTTTAGATTTACGTAACTTTTTTTTTTTTTCATACCGGGGATAGAATTTGGGACCTTGCCAGGCAGGTGCTTATATTACTGAGCTGTCTTCCTGGACCATATGTAACTTTGTATTGATAAAAAAAAAGATATATTTTGTACAATAAAAATATCCTTTAATTCACAAAGCTGTCATTGGAGGAGGAAGGTAGCTTAGTTTTGCTTGTTGTCTTTTTTGAGACAGTAACTGTTTTTTTGTAAAGTTGCTTGAAGTTTGTAGAGTTAAAAGGAAACTAGGAGCCGGGCGTGGTGGCTCACACCTGTAATCCCAGCACTTGGGAGGCTGAGGCAGGAGGATTGGTGTGAGTTTGAGACCAGCCTGGGCTACAAAAGTGAGTGCAGGACCAGCCTCAACTGCATAGCGAGACCCTGTCTCAAAAAGACAAAAAAAAAAAAAAAAAAGGAAACTAGGCACTGTAGTACATGCCTATAATCCCAGCTCCCTGGGAGCTGAAGCAAGATAATCACAAATTTGACCCCAGCTTTATTTTTTTAATGTATGTATGTATGTATGTATTTATTTATTTATTTTTTGTGTGACCAGGGTTCAAACTCACAATCTTGCACTTGCCAGGCAGGCACTGTGCAATGGAGCTATCTCCCCAGCCCTGCCGACCCCAGCTTTAGCAATTTAGTGACTTAATGAAACATTGTCTCAAAAATTAAAAAATAAAGAGTGGGGATTTAGAGGCCTTAAGTTCTACCTCTCATACTGTCAAAATAACAACAACAAGATTATGAGATCACAGTGGTTGATATTCCGAAATGTTGATTTGAGGGCCGATACAGCTCAGTGGACTAAGTTCTTGCTTAGGTAAGTGTAGGGGCCAGGGTTCAATCCCTGATCCCTGGCACCACATGCCGCTCTGTGTCCCCCACAACTGGTGAAGTCTGGATGTGGTGGTGCATGCATGTAATCCCAGCATTAAGGAGGCAGAAATCAGGAGGATCACTATGAGTCCAAGCTGCATAGTGAGCTCCTATACACCCACAGACACAAAAATAAATAAAATAGTAATTTGGCAGTTAGTTCCTGGGTGACATTCCTATTAAATATTAGTGAAGAAGCTGACCTTTTTTCAATCATTGTAATTGATGTTGATACAAAAGATATTTTTCATAAGTTACTGGTTAAGATAGATCTCTTTTTTGCTGGGGATCAAACTCAGGACCTTGTGTTTGCCAGGCAGGTGCTTGTACTGCTAAGCTGCATCCCCCGACCAAGGTAGGTCTCGTTGTTAATGTTCCTATTTTTAGGATGTATTAATCACGAGAGCAGTTTGAGCAATGGATGGCTTAGTAAATTGACTCCCGTATAATTATCTTTCCTGCTTTGAGAGAATGTATGCATAGCTAAGAACATAAACGATCTATTTGTTGTTTTTGTTCTTTCTGAAGCAGAACACAGGGAAAGATCAAAGTTTAAGAGCGAGCGGAATGATTTGGAGAGTTCCTACGTGCCTGTGTCTGCACCACCTCCAAACTCTTCAGAGCAGTATTCCTCGGGGGCACAGTCTATTCCTAGCACTGTGACTGTGATCGCACCTGCTCACCATTCTGAAAACACCACGGAGAGTTGGTCTAATTACTATAACAATCATAGCTCTTCCAATTCTTTTGGTCGAAACCCACCAACAAAGCGACGATGCAGAGATTATGATGGTAAAATTGCTCACCTCTTATGTTGTACCCAAATGTACTAGTTAAGTAGATGTTGCATATATTGCAGACCTGTTTTTATGCCCTAGATAATATTAAAAAGGATGAATGGGGAGGACAATTTCTTTAAGCATATGCTTATTACTTCATGATTTAATGATTTGGCTCCAGTCAAGAGAATATTTAAATTTGATTATTTCTTAGTTTATATTTTTTTCTTACTACTTTAAGCAATAAGTATACCATAAAATTTTGTAGATGCTAGAAATTTTAATGCCTTTGTATAGTGTTTGGTGGTTGGAATTTGTTAAGCATATATAACCTACTTTTTTTTTTTTGTCTTTTTGAGACAGGGTCTCACTATGCAGTTCAGGCTGGCCTTGAGCTCACTTTTGTAGCCCAGGCTGGTCTCGAACTCATAGCGATCCTCCTGCCCCAGCCTCCCGAGTGCTGGGATTACAGGCATGCGCCACCACGCCCGGCTTATAACCTACTTTTTTAATTTGCTGACTCCACTTAAGTGAATGAATCCATTTTTATATTTAAAATTTTTATTATGGAAATACTTAAATATTTACTAAGTTTGACAAAATATACTTAATGGTAGTATGTCTGTTGCCTCTTTTCAATGGTTATATCATAAATAATCATTTTTGTTTATATTCCTTCACATTTATTATCTTTTTTTTTTTTTTGTACTGAGTACAGGGTCTACAAGGTCTCCTTACATAGATTGGACTCACAGTGATCCACCTCTGTTCAGCCTGTGTTCAATCTCCTAAGAGCTGGGATTACAGGCCTGTGCCACTATGCCCAGTCTCAGTGGCTGTCTCAGGGTACCCTGAGGGCAGGGCCCACAAGGCATGCTGGGGATCTAACCCCAGTCCCTGTGCCTGCCTGCCTAAGCAGGTCCTTTAATCCATTAAGCTCTTAGCTGGCCCTTTAATGACTGTGTTTGTTTGTTTTCTTTTAGCTTTTTGAGACAGTCTCCCTCTGTAGTCCAGGTTGACCTTGCATTCATGGTGATTTTTCTACCTTAGCTTCCTGAGTGCTAGAAATGTGGGTGTGCACCACCATGTCCTGTAAACATTTACTTAAATCCTGTAGCTTTTCAGCTAGAGTTCTCTTTCTGAAGGTACCTTGATATTGTCAGTTCCTACTGGGTAGTTTTCCAAACATAGTCTATGTAGCTCTATCTATAAACAAATACATTTATACATGTTCTCTCCTACTTTCTTAAACTTATGTGCCAAATTTTTCACATGGCTTTTCATTTAGTATTTCCTGGCAATAATTCTATATTAATATACTAAAAGAATTACTTTTTAGGCTTTTTAGGGATCTATATGTACAAAACTGCATTCAGCCTATTTTTTAATTGATATATGCTGGGAGTATTTCTGACATTTTTCCATTGTAAACTGTTACAATGAAAAGCCTGTGTAATACTTACGTTCTTTTTTAAGTATACTTTTGGGGCCCGGCGGGATGGCTCAGTGGTCTAAAGTGCCTGCTTGGGGAAGCTTGGGTGGCTTCAGGGACCACGGTTCGATCCCTGGCACCACATGCTGCGCCAGCCCTGTTCTCGGAGTGGGCTGAGCCGGCTATAAAAACGAGTAAATAAACAAAGGTTCTGAAACAAGAAAAATAAATAAATAAATAAAAATTTTTTTAAAAAAGGTATACTTTTGTTTTGGTATATATGTGGGGTATGATTTGACATTTTAACACGTATGTGTAATGTTCAGATCAGGATAATTGACATGTTTATCATCTCAAAACTTGTGCTGGAAATATTAAAAATCCTCTCTATTAGCTATTTTAAAAGTCAAGTTATTGTTGTCAATCATAGTTGTCCTGTTGTGCTATAAAACATATAGATTTCTTCACCTATCCAGCCAGATGTTTTAAAGTAATATTTTAATTTCCAGATATAGAAAGAATGATTAGAATAACATTATGAGAACAGATCATTTCAGTTAAGTAATCCAGTTCAAAGTTCTTCTCCCATCTTACTGGTTGGTACAGTATTTACTTAAAGTATCTGGTTTCTGGGCTGGGCTTTGTAGTACATAGCTGTTATCTCAGCCTTTTGGGAGGCTGAGGCAGAATTTCAAGTTTGAGCCTAGTTTAGGCAACACTGTAATTTGGTGACACCCTGTCTAAAAAGTAATAGGAAAGGGCTGGGGTTGTGGCTCAGTGGGATGCCCCTGGGTTTAATCTTTAAGACTGTGGTAAAAAGAAAAAGTTGAGTTTTTATTACAATTCTTTTTTTTCCCTCAGAACCAGGGATAGAACTCAAGACCTTGCACTTGCCAGGCAGGCCTTTGTGCCCCTGAGCTGTCTCCCCAGCCCCTGTTACAAATTTTTTTTTTTTTTTTTTTGTCTTTTTGAGTCAGGGTCTCAGTATGCAGTTCAGGCTGGCCTTGAGCTCACTTTTGTAACCCAGGCTGGTCTCGAACTCTCACCGATCCTCCTGCCTCAGCCTCCCAAGTGCTGGGATTACAGGCGTGCGCTACCACGCCCGGCCCCTGTTACAAAATTTAAAAGCAACTAGTAGCTCGGTCTTGGCCCTGTTATTTATTTATTTATTTATTTCATTTATTTATTTATTTATTTTCTTGTTTCAGAACCTTTATTTGTTTATTCACTCATTTTTATGGCCGGCCCAGCTGGCCCTGAGGGCAGGGCTGGCACAGCATGTGGTGCCGGGGGTCGAACCTCAGTCCCTGAAGCCGCCCAAGCTTTCCCAAGCAGGTGCTTTAGACCACTGAGCCATCCCGCCATGGCCCTGTTATTTTTATCTCAACAAATCATACACAGCAAAAACAAGAAACAAATCATACATAGTATAGAACTAGAGAATACACATCCCTTTATCAAGAATATGTTATGATTAACAGGATAACACTAAGAAGACTTTAGACTCCTTAGAGAAAACCATCACCTTAAAAATGAGAATGATAGATGTTAGACACTGTGCACACACCAGTCATCCCAGCACTTGGGAGCCTGACACAGAGGGATCACCAGGGTTTTAAGGCCATCCTGAACAACTTAGTGAGACCCTGTCTGAGAATAACAGCAAATTAGAATGCAGAGTTTTTCAGTGCTTTATTTTCTGAACTTCAGTAGGCCATAATAAAATTCTCTTTTATCTTTACAGAAAGAGGATTTTGTGTACTTGGTGACCTTTGTCAGTTTGATCATGGCAATGATCCTCTAGTTGTTGATGAAGTTGCTCTGCCAAGTATGATTCCTTTTCCACCCCCTCCTCCTGGTCTTCCTCCTCCACCACCTCCTGGAATGTTAATGCCTCCAATGCCAGGCCCTGGGCCTGGCCCTGGCCCAGGCCCAGGCCCAGGCCCGGGTCCTGGTCATAGTATGAGACTTCCTGTTCCCCAAGGACATGGTCAGCCTCCACCTTCTGTTGTGCTTCCCATACCAAGTAAGTATGTTGGCTGAATGCATCTTTGGTAGTGAAATCTACTTGAAGAACCTCATCCATTTTTAAGCTTAATACTAATAAACTAATGGTAGAATTTGAAATATATTTATATTTTTTTGAAATATATTTTTATACTTAGATGTTGTTCTTTCCTTTTTGCCATTGATTATTGCATGTTATTATTGTATTTCCAATGTAAATTTTGGCTGTGGTGATCAAACCTGTACTGACTTACCAAAGTCTTATTAGAGCCTTTTAAGATGTTAAAGAACTTACCAATAATCTAATGCTAGTCTTTAAAGAATATCTCTTAGCGTGTGTTGAAATAACATTTAAAAATTTGCATTGTGAAAATTTCCACAAGTATACCTATATAACTGCATATATATGTATACTGTGTATACTGTTATTGATGGTCATCAAAGTGAAGCTGGTTTTCTATGATTTATTCCCCTCTTCTGCTCACTCTTTGAGTCAGTTTAGTTTTTGCTGGTTAAACTCGAAATGTCATTTTACCAGGTATGTGTACTTTAGTGTGGATCTGTACTAATAAGGATTTTTTTTTTATTTAGTACATGGTGTACATGGTCTCAGTACACAGCTTAGAGTTGTAGTGATCCTCCCAAGTGCTGGGATTCCAGGTCCGTGCCACCACACCTGGTCTCAATTGCCATCTCAGCATGCCCCTGGAATGGGGCTGGCACTATTGGCTGGGGATGGAGCCCCCATCCCTGCACTCTGCCTAAGCAGATGCTTTAATCTGCTGAGCTATCTGGCTGGCCCTAATAAGGATTATTGTTTTACTTAAAGAAAAAAAAAATAAAGAAAACTAATATACCATTGTCACATCCACTAAAATTGGAATATTTATTTATTTATTTATTTATTTATTTATTTTTGTGGGACTGGGGTTCAAACTCACAACCTTGTGCTTGCCACGCAGGTACTTGCACCACAGAGCTGTCTCCCCAGCTCCCTTAGAGTGATAAATATTTAAACGTGGTCATTTAAAACATTTTAACAGTTACTAGTAGAAGATGAACCAGAAAGTTAAGACTTAATTAATTAATTAATTTATTTATTGTTTCAGAACCTTTGTTTGTTTATTCACTCATTTTTATGGCTGGCTCAGCCCACCCCGAGAGCAGGGCCGGCGCAGAATGTGGTGCCGGGGTTCGAACCACGGTCCCTGGAGCCACCCAAGCTTTCCCAAGCAGGCGCTTTAGACCACTGAGCCATCCCACCGGGCCCTTTTTGTTTTTTATTTTTTATTTTATTTTATTTTTTTTCTGCAAAGCTTTATTCCAGAGGGGCTCAGTCCTTCTTGGCAGCTGCCTTCCTCATGGCGGCCAGCATGTTGCTCAGCTCCTCACACTTCCTCTTGGCACGAATATGCGTCCCCACCCTTTTCTTGATGAACTTGAGGGCGCGTTTGTCCTTGGAGACCTTGAGCAGCTCCATGGCGCGCCGCTTGTAGGGGGCGAAGCCGCACACCTCC
>PVJA010044734.1:0-16011 GCA_004027025.1 Myocastor coypus | reverse complement strand
TTGCTGAGACAAATACCCGACACTCAAGATGAAGGAAGGAAAGGTTTATTTAGCTCACAGTTCATAGAGGCTTCAGTCCATATTTGGCTGGCCCAAGGCTGAGGGGAGCAGGGTGGAGAGCATCCAGTTCATGGCGGCAGAACAGCATCAAAATGTTGGCAGAGGCAGCCAATCAAACAGGGTAGCAGAGCAGCTGCAACAGCTCGAGTCTGTCTCTCTGTCTCTCTCTATATTACATTCAGGTTCTCCATCTTAGCCCCCACCTTAGGCTACACCCATAATCCCAGAAGGACTTTGACCCATAATCCCATCAGTACCAAAATCCATAATCCCAGGGATCATGGATCAAGTCTCAAACTCTAGAAGTCTCCGCCCAATGACTACATGAGGCTTTGGGCGGACAACTAGACATAAACCATAACACCTTCATAATCTCAGAATTACCACATTCTGCATATGCCTATGTGGATAATGCCAAGGGTTGCTGCCAGCCGGAGCAGTAGCCGGACTTCCTTCTCTCTTGACTGTAGGGGTCAAGGGCCTAGATCGCTGAGCACTCTGACCTTGATTCTGAAATCATATTCTCCATGTGGCACCATTTTGGAACCTAGTTTGGCCACTGCCGCCATTCTGGTCCTTGGGTCTCTGTGGCTTTCTTCTCAAGGAAGAGCCTCTCTCTCCTGCAGTTTTGAGGCTGCAAAGGGTGGAGAGCTGCCATCTGTTGTGATGCCCTCAGGTCATGCTTTTGATTCTCTGGTTCCTTCCCAGCAATGTAAATCCTTTTGGCTACCTCTTTGCAGTCTACAGCTTCCCTGGTGCATTCTTTCTGGTCAAACTCATATTTTAAATCAGGCTTCTTGGCTCTTTCTTCTTGTTTTTCAACATAAATCTGGCTAAAAGTAACCAATAACAACCACGCCACCACCCCAACAGTTTGCTGATTTGAAATATCTCTTAGAAGATTAATCAGTCCACCATGCTTAATCTTAGTCTTAGACAAAGTCTCTGGGCATGAACAAAATTTTGAAAGACTTTCAGTCAATGCATAGTACAAATCATCTGGAGTCCAATGACCAATGCAGTCCTTTTTTTCCAACAGCAACCACCTCAGCCTTGTCTATACAGGCAGGTCTTCTGTTAGTCTTCTGTTCTAAGCTCTGACAAGAACCATCCAAGCTGAACAATGGAAGCCTTTCTAGTGCTTTTTCTTTAGCTGACATTTCTTAACCTTTCCTGTCTCTTCCCGTAAGCCATTCCCAAAAGTTTGTAATTGACATGGTCAGGTCAGTCACAGCAACGACCCCATTCTCAGTACCAAATTCTGTTTTAGTTACTCTTCACTCAGTGCTGGGACAAAACCCGACACCCAAAATGAAGAAAAAGTTTATTTAGCTCCACAGTTACTGGAGGTTTTTGTCCATATTTGGCTGGCTCATGGCTGAGTGGAACAGGGAAGAGAGAATTCAGTTCATGGTGGCAGAACAGCAGCAAATGGTGACAGAGGCAGAGAATCAAACACAGCAGCAGAGCAATAGCTACAGCTTGAGTCTGTCTCTCTGTCACCCTTTATATTACATTCAGACTCTCTGTCTTAAGAAATCCGCCCTAGTCCACACCCATAGTCTCAGCCTTACTCAGACTGATAATCCCATCAGTACTAAGACATAATCCCAGGGATCATGAATCAAGTCTCAGTCTATACAAACTACCCCTCATGATTGCATGAGTCTTTTGGGGGACAACTAAACATAAACCATAACAATAGGGATTAATCTAACTACAGAAGTAAAACAAGCCAGGCGTGGTGGCGCATGCCTGTAATACCAGCACTAGAGAGGCTGAGGCAGGCAGATTGGTGCAAGTTCGAGACCAGCCTGGGCTATAAATGTGAGCTCAAGGTCAGCCTGAACTGCATGATGAGACCTTGTCTGAAAAAAGACACAAAACAAAACAAAACAAAACAAACAAACAAACAAACAAAAAAGTATAAGACCTTTCCAATGAAAACTACTTTAATCTGAAAAAAGGGATCCTAGAAGATTTCAGAAAATGGGAAGATATTTTGTGCTCCTGGGTATGAAGAAACAACATTGTGAAGATGGCCATACTCCCTAAATTGTCTTACAGATTTAATGCAATTCCTATCCAAATACCATTAACATATCTCACAGACCTGGAGAAATCATTGCTAAAATTTATTTGGAACCATAAAAGACCTAGAATTTTAAAGACAATTCTGGCCAAGAAACATAGGGCAGGAGGTATTACAATTCCTGACCTAAAGTTATACTACAAAGCTACAATAAAAATGAGCATGGCATTGGAACAAAAGGTAGAACTGAGGATCAATGGAATAGATTAGAAGATGCAGAAGCAAATACAAAAGCACTCAGCCACCTTATCTTTGACAAAGGGTCCAAATATGTTTACTAGAAGAAAGATAGCCTCTTTAACAAATGGTGCTGGAAAACCTGGCTCTCTACAAGCCGAAAAATAAAACTTGAGCCGTCTATCATTATGCGCTAAACTAAAGTCAAAATGGATTAAAGATCTAAATATGAAAAGAGAAACATTCAATCTTCTATAAGAGAAATTTAGAGGAAATCGTGAAGACATCGGAGTAGGCAAAATGTTCATGAACAAAAATCAAATTGCACGTTTAATACTTGAAAGCATCACAAATGGGACTTCTTTCGACTAAGAAGCTTTTGCATGTCAAAGGAAATTACGAACAGAGTGAAAAGACAGCCCATAAATTTTGAAAAATTTTAACCAATAAGTATTCAAACAAGGGTCTTCTATCGAGAATCTATGAAGAATTAAAAACCATTAGGATTCCAAAATTCAAAAAAAAAAAAAAAATTCAAAGACCCAGTCCAGAAATGGGCATCTCAGATGAACACACAACTCTCAGAGAAAGAAATTCAGCAAGCCTATAAATACATGAGGAAATGTCCTACATCACTAGCCATTCGTGAAATGAAAATCAGAACAACACTTAAATACCATCTCACCCACAAAAAATGACTATCATACAAAAATCAACCAGCAACAAATGCTGGAGAGGCTGTTGGGAAAGAGGAACCCTTCTCCACTGCTGGTGGGAATGCAGATTGGTGCAACCATTACGGAAAGCAGTGTGGAGGATTCTTAAAAAAACTAGAAGTGGAAATCCCATTCAATCCAGTTATCCCCCTACTGGGAATTTTCTCTGAAGAACTGAAAACATTGTACCATAGCGATATCTGTGCACCTATGTTTAGAGCAGCCCAGTTTGTAATAACCAACTTTTAGAAACAACCAAAATGTCCATCATTTGAAGAATGCTTGAAAAAATGTGGTATTTTTATACAATGGAATATTACTCAGCTATAAAGAATAATAAGGTGGAAGACTTCATATGTAAATGGATGTATATTAAACATATACTCAGTGAAATAAAGCAGTCCTACATGTGTAAATATCCTATAGTCTTCCTACTGTAAGAACTCTAAAGAAGAAATAAAACCTTAAGGGCATAACACTGCTGAATGTATTACGGATTAAACAATGAAGTGACTGGAAACAAATAAGAGAGGAAACATAGCAGGAGCAAAACCATGCACTTTTGTCCATAGGATAAATCACATATTGGTCTTAAGATCCCTTAAAAGGTTCATCACATTGATCTTAGCACCATGCAACACTAAAGCTATGCTTGGAATACATGTTATTCTCATCTATTTAATGTGTACTGCTCCCAATGTAAACTCAGTTACTGTTACAGTCTCTCTCAAGTAAATGTTTGGTTAACAGAAAAGAAAAACGTTATTAATTGAGAGTAAGAGACTGGGCAAAATGCCATAGACTTGACTGGATACAATTTTGTACATCAATGGATTTCTAAATGTCTACGTAAAAATGTGTAACTGCTTTTATCACATTCTAGAGTTATTAGAATATCAATAACGGTCGGAAAATGTCAATTTCAAGCTAAGTCAAACATGTTTGATATTCAGAAAGCCAGTGATGTTAAGCTCAATTACCTATGTTGTATAACGTAGTAGTATCATGAATCTTCTCTGCTGGAAGGTTGAGAATGTAAGTTAACAGACCAAAAATTTGAGAAAGCAAAGGGTTATGAAGATAGCCAATATTTTGGCCCTATCCCTTAAAGGTCAGCAAGGACTCAGGACATAAGAGAACCTGTGCTGTAATATCCTATAACTCAGAAGTGTCCCAAATTTTCTGGTCAAGATGATTATGGGACCTCAGAGGAAAGAGATAAATGAACTATAGTGTGTCTAAGGAGGGTCACCCAGAGAAAAACATTCACTCAATCTTCACAGAAAGCAAACTGGTCAAGTCATGACCATGACTCATCCCGAAGGCTGACACTGACAACAGTTGTATAAAGCACTGTACGTGGTTCCAAAGTCAATCCTGAGGTAATTTCACCTGGGAATATACAAAAGATGAATTGGTTTGTTTTTATACAGGTCGGGCTTTAACTTGCCCTTGATCACCCAGTGGAAAAGCTTAATTACAAGGTACAAAACACAGAACTAGGTTAGTATAATGAGCTATAAGAGACTTAAATCAACAAACTCCAAACTCCAACAATGCCAGTTTCACCAGTAACCCACTGCAATTATGGAACATTGGACCATATATATATATATATATATATATATATATATATATATATATATATATATCTACTTCATCTAGTTCAAAGAGATGAAAGTTTTTCTTCTTTCCTGACCAGTATCAATTAGAATATGTATCATGTCCATACCCTGTGCTCTGTATTACTATTGTGAGGACAATATGCAATGTGTCAATTATTGCAAATGTACTACTAAAGTACTGTGAAACTGTCATATTGATATTTCTTATTAAAAGCAATAAAAAATTAAAAAATATAATTTATATTTTTCAGACTAAATATTTTTTCACACTATTTTTTCTTAAAACAATAAGTATAATTAAACACATTTTGAAAATTGATTAAATATAATTAACTAATATTAAATATTTCAAAACAATATTCCCAAATTCAAATCAAATCATGATTCCAAATTAGAGGCCAGAATGCTGTGTATGACATGTATGAATCTGCAATCAATTTAGAGTACTATCGTAGTATTAGAATAGTTTAATATATACAAAGACATCAACTAAGAAAAAGTTTGCGTGGTAGTAAAGAATTACTAAGAATAGGACATAATATAAGTACTGCAATGGTAACTATATGATCAGTATTTCTAATAGTTTGTGGATAGGATATCACACAAAGTTCTATTCTGTGGACATAGATAGTGTTCCTGATGCTCACTGGTGGCCTGTTGTAACTGGTGGGACTCAGCTACTGCTACTTCCTTGATATCCACCGTGTAGAATCAGACAGAATCATGACCAATACATTGCAGGAGAAGTCCATTTGTAGAATGTGCAGATGGAAATATTCTGCTGCTGCATAAAAAAGAAGAGGTGAAACACTGCTGTTTTTTTTTCTCTTTTTCTCCTGTTCTTGGCTGTTTGTCCTGTTTTGTAAGTTCCTTCCATTCTGCTTCATGGAGTTGTCATTCTGAACACTCTCTAGAACATCTTTCAGTAAACTGTAGGGTTAGCTTTGGCATCATGAAATTATTTAGTTGTTCTTTGTCATGGAAGAATTTCACTTCTCCACTGAACGTGAAAGAGAATTTTGCAGGGTATACAGTCTGGGATGGAATTTGTTTTCTTCCAAGAGTTGAAGTACTTTGCTACATGCTCTTCTAGACTTGATGGTTTTTACAGCAAAATATACCGTTATTCTAATGGGTTTTCCTTTAAATGCGATCTGTTTCTTTTCTCTAGTGGCTTTTGGTATGCTGTTCTTGTGTTGAATTTCTGGGACCTTTATTATATGTCTGGATGTGGTTTTAATTGGATTGAAGTTATTTAGAATTCTATATGCTTCAGTTACATGAATGTCAAATTGTTTGCACATATTTGGGATGTTTTCTGCTATTACTTCTGTCTATTCCTTTTATAATATTTTTACCAGCTCCTTTCTCATTGATGCCTATTTGTCTTATATTATTGATCTTTGCATCATCTTGCAGACGTGGAATTATTTTTTCTTGCATCCTAGTTGTTATTAAGATATCTTTTCTTACCTCTCCACTAAAGGCGATCCTGTCTTTAATGTCTGAAAGTCTATTTTTGCTATCATTGAAATAGTTTTGCCATCATGTGATTGAGGTTTTAAGTTTCTTTATAACACTTTGGATCTGCTGCAAACATTCTGTTACTTTCCTATATTAGTCATTGCAGGATTCTGTCATTTTGCTATTCTTTATCTTTTATCAGTATCTTTTATAGAAGCATTTAGTACATCTTTGTTACAGGTATTCTTTCTTTTTTTACTTCAGAATTTATTTCTCATCTGATTTCCTCTATAATTTTCTGCAGAGCTGGGCGTGGTGGTGCACGGCTGTAATCCCAGCATACGGGAGGCTACAGCAGGAGGATTGGCGCGAGTTCGAGACCAGCCTGGGCTACAAAAGTGAGCTCAAGGTCAGCCTGAACAGCATAGCAAGACCCTGTCTCAGAAAGACAAAAAAAAATCTGCAGTTGTTTCTTTACTTCAGATGCTATTATTTCACAGATTTCAGGTGTGTGATTTCCCATTTCCTCTATGCTATTATCTCTTGTATATTTTCAGCATTGTCTTGGGGCTTGAGAAGCATTCTGATCCTTCTCTTTGTCATTTTGTATAGCCCTGCCTTCTGACCATTGGTGTAGAGCTTTGGTACAGTTCTTACATTAGCACCAGATCTGGATATACCAAGTTCAAACTTGTCCAGTTGGATTTGGCTTGGGTAGCTGCTGAGCTCCACCTCTTCCTGCTGCAGCCCTTAGAGGTGAACCTGCTGTACCACTCTGGCAAGATGTTCTGTTCCTGGATCAGCTGGGTGGGTCTTGTGTCTAGTCTCTCTGCAGGGAGTTATGTGGCAATTTTTCACACTGTGCCTAACTGATGGTTGAAGTTCCGCTCATATACTGGGCTTTGTTACTGGGTCAAATGAGTTTCTGGCAGGCCCTGGGTGGTCACACTCATTTGGGCCTGCTTGCTGCATCAAATGAGCTTCCAGTAGGCCCAGAGAAGTCTCACTTATGCGCAGAACCTTCCTCCTGGGTCGAATATTTATTTTTAAGGTAATAAATATCTTTTATTTTTTCACTCAGTTTTGCTTGGGCATGTATACTGTAAACCACTGGCATGACAATTTAAAAGAAATTGATGATTGTTTTGGTATTACACACACAGGAACTTGGAAAACCTTTACTAGGGAAAGAAACCCAAAAAGAATGAGGAGAATGGATTTTACGTCTCCTAACCATTCTTTCTTTTCACAGTGAAAAAGATATTATGTAACAAATTTTACTATATATGGACATTCTTGGACATGAAGAGTTACATATTTTATTTTATTTTTTTAAATTTTTTATTTTTCTTGTTTCAGAACCTTTGTTTGTTTGTTTTATTTATTTTTATGGCCAGCTCAGCCTGCCTTGAGGGCAGGGCTGGCGCAGCATGTGGTGCCAGGGATTGAACCACGGTCCCTGAAGCCGCCCAAGCTTTCCTAAGCAGCTGCTTTAGACCACTGAGTCATACTGCCAGGCCCCATATTTTAAATAATGGTAAAAATTGCTAACATCATATCACGAGCAAAATTTAAAATATGAAAAACATATCTTTGTGAACTTCATGCTGCTTAATGCATCAAACTTCATATTACAGGTAGTTTTATATTGCTATCTTAGCTTGGGCACTACCAGAAAAAGAATCAGCCACGAGAATTTACATGAAAATGCTTAATTTTGCGTGAATGAAAGGATTCAAGAGAGAAGAAAAAAACATTCATGAGTGTGACATTGACTACGAACCACTGAGGCCTCTGCCAGGAACAATGCAGAATTACATCAGATCTGTATCATCAAAGTTACATTTTCTTCAGTTTTAAAATAAGAAATTTCACAAATTACAAAATCACAAGTAGTTCTAAAGCTTTTCTTTGTATCTGAATAATAATGTTACATAAATAATTTTAAAAAATGCACCAAAACCAAGGATGTAAATATGAGTAATTTCATTCATGTACTTTGAAATATATCTCAAAATTGTACAGTAATGTTTCACGTAGTCATATGCAAAGGAAAATGTGGTAGGATAAAAGACTGCAACTTCAGATTTTTTCTTCTCTCCATTTTATTAAAATAAACTAATATGCCTAGATAGTGCTCAGAATAAGGCCACGTGGCTGAAACTATAACTGTGCATAACTGATGCTTCCATTGAGGATGTTTAGAATATTTTCACTCTCTTAATAAATACTCAATTTTATTTAAATATAGATTGATTCGGCCATAGTAAATATGTAGAGTAAGAATAAATTAAGGCTAGTAAAAAACTACATAAAAACAAGAATTTTCCACAATGGTTTAGTATACTCATTTAAGCATCTATTTATTTTTAATTTTATTAGTTTTAATACAAAAAATGCTCAATTACAATGCATGAAACGCAGAGCTAGATTGGTGAGATGAGCTTTAGGAGGCTTAGATTCAATAGCCTCCAACATTACAAGCTTACTGGTTGCCCACTGCAATTGCAGAACATTTGACTGTGTATGTATCTGCTTCCTCTTAGTCCAAAGAGAAGTATATTCTTTTCCTTTTTTTTTTTCTAAGCAACATCAATAGGGAGGTGGGTAATGCCCGCACACTGTACTCTGTAGAACGATTGTGAGGACAATATGCAATATGTCAACTTTCAAAAGAAAGAAAAGGAAAAAGAAAAAAAAAAGTAATGTTGATTTAAAAGTGTTAATGTTTAATTGATCAGTCTTATATAATTATATGTATTAATCTAAACTGATCTGATGATGAAAATATGTAATATAACCATTGTTAAATTTAAACAATAAAATATTAAATTTAAAAAAGAAACAATGAGACAGTTTCAAAACATGGTAATATGACATTCATAATAATTAATACAATGCATATGGTCATCATAGTAGTTCTTAAGAGTACTAGATGGTGACATGATAACTTTTTAAAACACTGTTAGTACATATATTTCTTCACGTTGAACTAAGAGAAAATTGTATGTATAGCATAATAGTTCATACTAGTAGTGGGCTATCAGTACAAATGACAAGGTTTGAAGCTGTTGACTTGAGCCTTTTACAGACCAGCATATCAATATGGTTTTACTGTTTACACCTCATGGTTAAACTTTTCTCCTGAATGGTTAAGACCAAGTTAAGGCAAAAGCTATATAACAAAAAATGTGACATTTGTATCTGACAAAGTCGGTCAAATCCCCTCAAGATTTCTCCTGTGTCTTAGTTACTTATATCTCTTTGTTGGTGCAAATTCCTTCAGATGGTGGTGGATCATACAACACCAGCTCATTTTTGTATTTATCTCAATTGGTCTTCTCTCATTTCTGGGACAAATACCCAGCACCCAAAATGAAGGAAGGAAAGGCTTATTTAGCTCACAGTTACTGGATGTTTCAGTCTATACTCTGCTGGCTCCAAGTCAGAGGCACATAGCAGAGAGCAAAATTTCATGGCAGTGGAACACCAACAATATGTTGACAGATACAACTGAACAACCAGGAGAGCAGACAGCAACAGCCCTAGTCTGTCTCTCTGTCTCTATATTACATTCAGCTCTCTGCCTCAGCCTATCCACCTTAGGCCACACACAGAATTCCAGCTGTACTCAGATGGATAACCCTCTCAGTACTGAAATGCCTAATTCCAATGGATCATGAGTCAAGTATAAAACTGTAGAAGTCCTCATCTCATGACTTCATGAGACTTTGGGGGGGACAACTAGATATAAACCATAACATCCTGAAAGAAGGTAAAATGTTTTATAGAACTTTTGCAAGTGTCAGCCACCTGGATGGGTCATAGCCATTGTTAGACCAGTTTTCTCTCGGTGAAAGCCTGTGAGAATGTTTTCTCTCTACGTGACTTTCTTTAGGTCCACACACATCGTTGATCCTTTTCCTCTGTGACCTCATAATCTCATGGAACAGAAAACTTAGGATACCACTGAGTTATAGGATGTTACAGTACAGGTTCTCTTAGGTTCTGAGTACTCACTGACCTAGAGGGGCTTAGGCCAAAATATTGGCTATCATTCTAGCAGTTGTTTTTCTTCTAAATTTTTGGCCTACACACTTACATTGTTAACCCTCCAGAAAAGAAGCTGAGCGATAATATTACTGCACAACATATGCACTTGAGCTGAATATTACTGGCTTTCTGAATATCAAATTCCTCACACTTAAAATAGAACCAGTATTTTCCACCAATCATTGATATTTTAATGAATCCATATAGAATGTGGTAAAAAAAAAATTACACATTTTTACACAGAAATTTAGAAATGTAACCCATATAAAAAATTCTAGCAGGTCAGTCCTATGGCATTTTTCCCTGTCTCTTATTCTCTTTTATTGCCTATTTTTTTTAATTTTTGACAAACATTTATTTGAGAGAGAGGGCGAATATAGCAATAATTGATATGACACTAGAAGCAACACACACCTAAATGAACAGAATGGCAGATATTCCACACATTGCAATCTTCAGTGTGGTTGCTTGCTTCACTGAGAGCATATATAGTGAGTCAGGTTAAGAAATCTATCAATTAAGTGCTAGTTTCAAATACCTATTGGAGAGTCTTCAAACCATTGTCTAAGTCATCCTGTCTAAATAAGTGTGTAGTTTTGCCCCTCCCATGTTTCCTAAATTTTCTGCTTGCTGTCTCTTCTTGATTTCCATTTAGCTGCATTATGCCTTTCCATTTTTGTTTCTTGTTTGGAGTACTTACACTAGGGGAATTGTACAATATTGACACAAGTAGGTCTGGGTTATTTTGCTTGTGACTATATGTTCAAGATATATCCACTTTTTTTTATAAAGGCTTCAAGTTAATCATTCTTTATAGCTGAGTAATCTTCCATTGTAGAAAACACCACATCTTTTTCAATGATTCTTCAGATGATGTACATTTTGGTTGTTTCCAAGATTTGCCCATCACACTTGGTGTTGCTATAAAAATATATGCGCAGATATCAGTATGATATCAAGATTTCTATTATTTGGGTAAAACTTCCAATAGTGGGATAGCTGCATAGAATTGCATTTCAAGTCCTAGCTTTTTAAGGTATCTCCACATTGATTTCCATAGCAGTTGCTCCATTCTGCCTTCCTACCAGCAGTGGAGAACGGTTCCTTTTTCCCTACCAACACTGGGTATTAGTTGATTTCTTTATGACAGCCATTCTTTCAGGGATTTTATGGTATCTAAGTAATGTTTAAATTTGCATTTCATGGGTGGCTAGTGACTTAGAGCATTTTTACAATGTGTTTATTAGGTTCTAGTATTTCTTCCTGTGAGAAGTGTGTGTTGATCTTTGATGCCCATTTCTGAATTGGATCTTTAAATTTTGGGACTCTAAAGTTTTTAGTTCTTTATAAATTTTAATAGAAGACCTTTAGATGAATACTTATTAGTTGATTTTTTTCAGAATTTGTGCGGTGTTGTAGAGCAGTTAGCTCAGTAAAACAAGTGCTTTTATGGCAAGTGCAAGTGCTTGAGTTAAATCACCATTCCCTTCAAAGAAAAAAAGAAACAAGAAAAAGTGTTGGTTGTCTTTTCACTGTTTTGGTAATTTTTTTTATGTGCAAAACTTTCTCAACAAGAGGAGATCCTTCTTGTTAAATCTTTCTGATATTACAAGTGTGTTTTGATTTTTGTCCATGAATGTTTTTGCCTACTCCGATGTCTTCAGGATATCTTTGTACTTTCTCTTCCAAGATATTTATTGTTTGTGCTTTAATGTTTAGATCTTTAGCCCATTTTGGCTGTAGTTTAGTGTGTGGTGATATACTTGGGTCAACGTGTAGATTTTAGCATGTAGAATTTCAGTTTTTCCAGCAACATTTGTTAAAGACTATCCTCTAGTAGAAATATTCAGCATCTTTTTGAATGATATGGTGATTAAGCTCGTTCCTACTGGCTCCTGCTTATTCTACTCTACTCCATTGATACTCAGGTCTATTTGTTTACCAATAACAGGATGATTTTATCATGGTAGCTTTGTAGAATAATCTTAGCTCAGGAATTATAATGCCACCTGTATTATCTTTGTTGCCCAGGATTGTCTTTGCTATTCTAGGTTTTTTTCTGGTTCCAAATACATTAGGGATAACTTATCTAGATCAGTGTTGTTTGTTGATGGTGTTCAGATAGGGATAGCATTAAATCTGTATAGCACTTTTGGGAGATACCTTCTTCATAATGTTGAATCTTCCTATCTAGAAGCAGGGAATATTTTTCCATTTCTTGAAATCCTCTGTGATCTCTTTTTTTCAGAGTCCTGTAGTTTTCATTGAATAGATGTTTTACTTCTGAGTTTGATTAATTCCTAAGTATTTCACTTTCCACAGTTCCATTGTAAAAGGTATTATTTCTCTAATTCCTCTCTCAGTGTGTTTGTTATCTGTGGAGACGAATGTTATTGGCTTTGTATCCTGCTATGCTACTCAATTTACATATTAATAGTAGTAATTTCATGGTGGAGTATTTTGGGTCTCTCAAGTAGAGTATTGCATCATTTGCAAATACTGCCAGTTTAACTTCTTTATCCATTCTTATTCCTTTTATTTCTTACACTTGTCAAATAGCTCTATATAATGATTCAAGATCTATATTGAATAGTATGGGTGATGAAGGACATTTTTATCTTCAACAAGATCTGAGCGTGAAAGACTTGATTTTTTTCTATTTAGAATTATGTTAGCTATTGGATCATCACAGATGGCCTTTAAAAGACTGAAATGGAGGCCATCTATTCCAAGTTTCTGTAGGACTTTGAACATGACTGAGTATTGGACTTTATCAAAAGTCTTTTCTGCATCAATTGAAATGTTCATGTGGGTTTTAACTTTGGCTTTATTGTTATACTGTTTACATTAATACAGTTGAGTATGTGGAATCATTTTTGCATTGATGCAATGAATCTGAAATGGCCATGGGGTATAATCTGCATGTTTTGCTGTATTCTGTTTGTTAGAATTTTATTGAATATTTTTGCATTTATGTTCATGAGATAAATTGGCCTGCAATTCTCTCTTTTAGTTGCATCATTCTCTGATTTGCATATCAGTATACTTGCCTCCAGAAATGATTTTGCAGTTGAAACTGTTTCAGCTTCATTGAAGAGTTTGAGGAGTATTGCAATTATATCTTCTGCATGTCTACTCGACCTGTGGTATTTTCCCCGTTTTTATGCTTATGGCTTGAATTTGAGTTTTTCTTTTCTCTTTTTGATGAGATTACTTAGGAGGCTTCTCAATATTATTTAATCTTTGAAAGAATCAAATTTTTCATTTATTCATTCTTTTATTTTTTCTATGTTTTGATTGGATTAATTTTTATAATTTCCTCCCCATTTTGGGCCTGAGACTTGGCTTCCTGTTCCTTTTCTAGATAATATACATGTAGCATTAGAGTGTTTATTTGCTCCCATTCTGTTTTCCTACTATTTGAGTTCAGTGCCATAAATTTCCCTCTAAGAATATCTTTCTTTGCACCCCATAAATTTCTGTACATTGTGTTTAAATTTTCAATAAGTTTTAGATATTTTTAATTTTGTTTAATTTAATCTGAAACTCATTTATCACTGAGGAGGGTGTTGTTTAATTTCAATGTTTTTAAGGGATTTTTGTGGTTTCTTTTCTCATTTATTTCCAGTGTCATTGTACGGCAGTCACAGAATATGCACTGCCTAATTTCTGTGTTCTTGCATATACTTAAGCATTACCTGTGGAGTAGTATGAGTTCTATTTTAGAAAATGCCCCATGTGCAACTGAAAAACTGTGTATTCAGTAGTGGTTGGGTAGGACACCATATGTGTCCACTATGCCCAACTTCTAGTTCAGTTCTGCTACTTCTTTGCTAACCTTTTGTTTGCTTAACCTATATTTTTCGGATGAAGGAGTGTTAGGAACTCTTGTGGACATTGTGATATTGGATATGAGAATTTTCATGTCCATTATGAATTGTCGTATGTAGCTTTGTGCTTCAGTGTTGGGTGGGTATATATTTATATGTGTTACCCCTTCACCTTGAATTTGCCCCTAACCGGTACGCAGTAGCCTTGTTTATTTCATTTATCATCTTGATTTGAAGCTTAGACAGTGTGCAAACACGATTGTGACCCTGTCTTTTTTCTGAAGTGCTGGGGTATGCAGTATTGTTTCCTATCCTTTGACATTCAAACTATCAAGTTATTTAAGATTTAAGTGTATTTCTGGTACACAGTATATTGTTGGATTTTCCTTCCTAATTCACTGTACCAGATTATTTTAATTAGAGAATTATGTCCATTTACATTGATAGATATAAGTGAAATGTCTGACTTATGATAGATATGTTTTTACCTACTATTTTTTATCTCTTTTTCTCCTGCGCTTAATTGTTTGCCCCATTTGTTGGGTTCTTTCTGTTCTCATTTTTGGAATTCAGGTCATTTTTGTTTCTCACTAAAACATCTTTTAGTAGTCTGTGTAGGATTGACTTTGATATGAAATTCATTCATTATTCTTTGTCAAGGAAATATTTCACTTCTCCCTCATGCTTGAAAGAGAGTATTTCTGGGTATACCAGTCTGGGCTGAAATTTGTTTTCATTGAGGGCGTGAAACACTGCTCCATGCTCTTCTTGATTTTATGGTTTGTGAAGAAGAACGTTCAGTTATTCTGATGCTTTCCTTTAAATGTGATCTGTTTCTTTTCTCTAGTGGTGTTTAGTATATTATTGTACTGGATTTCTGGAACCTTGACTGTTGTATGTCTTGCTGTATTTTTAGTTGGGTTGATTTTATTTGGAGTTCTGTATGCTCTAATTAACTGAATGCCAGAGTGTTTCGTCATACTTCAGAAGTTTTCTGCTACTACTTCTGCCCATATTCTTTTTATATCATTTGTATTTATGCCTTCTTTCTCATTGGTGCCTATTAGTCTCATGTTGTTCATCTTTGCATCATCTTGCAGATTTTGAATCTTTTTTCTTGCATCCTATTTGTTTATAAGAGATCCTTTCTTTCATTTTTGCTAACTATGATTATATTCCTTATTCAGGTTTTCTATCATTCTTCTATTTCTCTTCTATTTTTTTAATCAATTTTTTCTTTAAACACTTTTACTAATTCTTTCATTATAGTTACCCTTTCTTTGTTGACTTGAAAATTTACTTCTGATTTGATTTCCATCCTTCCTTTCTGTACTTGCTCTTTTATTTCAGATGCTATTAATTCACAGATTTCCTTTTTTACTTCAGTGGTTATTTGTGATCTGATTTCCTCTATACCTTTCTGAATCAATTTCTTTACTTCAGATGCTATTTAAAGATTTCAGCTCTGTGAATCCCAATATTTTCTATGTTAATGACTCCTGTATTTGTTTTGACTAGGTGTGGGACCTGAGATTGCATCTTTTTCTTTTTCTTTGTCATTATTTATAGCACTGTCCTCTAACCTTTGGTGTAGAGCTTTGGTGCAGTTATGCCATTAGACCCCCCAAAATTCATGTCTGAATCAGCAAATTTAAACTTGTCCAGATGTGCTTGGCTGGGTCTGGCTACTGTGCTCACGTTCTTCCTGCTGAATCTCATGGAAGTGAACCTGCTGTGCTCCTCTGGAAAGTTGTTCAGCTCTTGGATTCTCTGGGAGGGTCTAACCCCTACCTCTCTGCAAAGAATTTTGTTGCAGGATTCCACAGGAGGGGCTAGACCTGGGGTTCAGGTGAGGAAGTTTTGTCAAGGCATGCAAGTTGTTGTGGTTTATGTCTAGTTGTCCCCTCAAAGCCTCATGGAGTCATTGGGCAGGGACTTCTAGAGTTTGAGACTTGATCCATGATCCCTGGGATTATGGGTTTTAGTACTGATGG
>PVJA010044733.1:0-16012 GCA_004027025.1 Myocastor coypus | reverse complement strand
GTGGAGCTTTGGGATTGAGTAGTCCTGGTAGGCTCGTGGACCAGATCGATTGCCAAACGGGCTATTTGATGTGTTCGGTGCTGGAGCTTGGGCTGGAGGGGTTCAAAAAAAAAAGGGGGGGGCGGGGAAAGGGAAGGCAGGCCAAGGATCCTGACCCAGCCAGCGCGCGGGCTCAGCTCCCAGCGGTGCGGTTTGGGTCTGGGCTGGAACAGGAAGTTAGTCCTTTTTTGTCTTTTTGAGACAGGGTCTCGCTATGCAGTTGAGGCTGGCCTTGAGCTCACTTTTGTAGCCCAGGCTGGTCTCGAACTCGCACCAATCCTCCTGCCTCAGCCTCCCGAGTGCTGGGATTACAGGTGTGAGCCACCACGCCTGGCAAGGTGGAAGCCTTCTTAATCTCAGAACTCCCGCATTCTGCATATGCCTATGTGGATGATGCCAAGGGTTGCTGCCAGCTGGAGTAGTAACGAGGCTTCCTTCTCTCTTGGCTATAGCGGTTGAGGGCCTGGACTGCTGAACACTCTGACCCTGATTCCGAAAAACAAATTCTCTATGCCCGCACCATTTTGGAACCTGGTTTGGCTGCTGCCACTATTCTGGTACTTGGGTCTTTGTGGCATTCTTCTCAAGGCAAAGCCTCTGTCCTTTGCAATTCTGGGGCTGCAAAGGGTGGAGAGCTGCCACCTCTTGTGATGCCATCAGGCCATCCTTTTGATTCTTTGGTTCCTTCCCAGCAATGGAGATCCTTTTAGCTCCATGTTTGTAGCCCAAAGCTTTCCTGGTGTTTCCTTTCTGGCCAACCTCACATTTTAAATCATCCTGCTTGGCTCTTTGCTCTTGATTTTCAACATAAATCTGGCTAAAAGCCACCAATAACAACCATGCCACTTCCCCAATAGTTCGCTGCTTTGAAATATCTCTTGAAAGATTAATCAGTCCACAACGCTTAATCTCAGTCTTAGGCAAAGTCTCTGGGCAGAAGCAAAATTCTGAAAGACTTTCAGCCAATCCATAGCACAAATTATCTGGAGTCCAGTGACCAATGCTGTCCTTTGTACCAGAAGAAACCTCCTCAACCTGGTCTTTATAGGCAGGCCTTCTGTCAGTCTTCTGGTCTGAGCTCTGACCAGAATCACCCAAGCTGAACAGCCAAAGCCGTTCTACTGCCTTGCTTTTAGGCAACATCTCTGAACCTTTCCTATCTCTTCCCGTATGCCATTCCCAAAATCTTGTAATCCACATGGTCGAGTTAGTCTCAGCAACAACTCCACTCTCAGTACCAAATTCTGTCTTACTTACTTTTTACTTGTTGCTGGAACAAATACCCGACACTGAAAATGAAGGAAGGAAAGGTTTATTTAGCTCACCGTTTGTGGAGGTTTCAGTCCATATTCAACTGGTCCAAGGCTGAGTGGAACAGGACAGAGAGCATCCAGTTCATGGCGGTGGAACAGCAACAAAATGGTGGCAGAGGCAGGGCAGCAGAGAGCAACAGTGCTAGTCTGTCTGTCTCTCTTTATATTACATTCAGGCTCTCCACCTCAGCCTACCTGCCTTAGGCCACACCCATAGTCTCAGCAGTGCTTAAAACACATAATCCCAGGGATCATGGATCAAGTCTCAAAATCTAGATCAGTACTAAATCACATAATCCCAGTGACTCATGGGTCAAGTCTCAATCTATAGAAGTCTCTACCCCATGACTGCATGAAGCTTTGGGGGGACAACTAGACATAAACCATAACAAAAATTTATCAGTGTTGGAGTTGAAAAGCAGAAAAGACCCCCAGGTCACTGTTGGCCTCAGGAGGATGCCAGGCCTCATGTGAACAACTAGGAGTGTGAGGCTCCATGTGCCATTGGTGGAGCAGAGTCCAGGGCTTCACCAGGTCCCCAGCAAAGCGGTGGCCAGATGCAGGCCCCTTCCTGCTGTATCCCATGCTGGTCCCTCTCAGCACAGATGCTGCCATGCCCAGGACTGCCAAACCTTGAGACGATAAAAGCTGGTGGTGAATGTGTCCCATGTGTCTGTCTGGCAAAAGCTATTGGAAAAAGACAAGTGAAAGAGATAAAAGAGGATGGAAAGGGGCCATAAAAATTCTAAGAGTCTTCGGATCTGGAACACATACTGCTTATTCTCTTCAGCTCAGGAAGTGGGCCATGGATGTGGTGTTGGAGGGAATGCATGGGATGGGGCCCTGGTAACACGATCTTTTTTCAGAGACAGACATCAGAACTTGCCAAGTTGAGAAGCATGAGGACCCTTGCGCATAGGCATGGCACTCCATGTGTCCACTGAAGAATGATGAATGATCCCTAATGTGGAATATTGCACAATTTTTAAAAGAAAGAAGCTTCTGACACATGGAACCTTGGGGATTTACTTTGAGTGAAGATGCCTGCGTGCGTGTGCGCACACGTGCGTGCATGCACACACACACACACACACACACACACACTGGGCCCCAAGTGCGTGATTCCACCTATAAGAAGTCCCTAGAGTTACCAAATATGGAGCCAGTATGTGGAATAGGAGCTGTGAGATGAGGGGTTGTTTTGGGGGGCAGAAATCAGTTTTGGAAGATGGAAAGTGTTTCACAGGTGAACAGAGGTGATGGATACACAACCATGTGGGTGTGCTTAATGCTACTGAACTTCCCAAAAGTACCTAAGATGGGGCTGGGGACACTGTGGCTGTGTGGTGAGCTCTTGCCTAATGTATGCAAAGCCCTGGGCTTACTCTCAGCACTGCAAAACCAAAATAAAACCACAAAAATAGCAACAAGAGTGTAAAGTGGTAAGTTGTATGTTGTCTTTCACCTTAAGCATAACAGGAGAAGGTGTATATTCCTGGTAGTTGCTCAGGTCTTTCCATAGTCTCTCTTGCAATGCCCTAGTGAGGTGCTTGCAGCAGTGTCGGGAGCCCTCAAAAGACAAAGGCCAGGGCCTTTTCCATTGGGCAGGTATAGCTCTTCAGGGACTGTGTCACCATTATGGTTTGTAGCTAGTTGTCCCCCCAAAGGCCCATGCAGTCATTGGGACGGACATCTAGAGTTTGTGGTTAATTCATGATCCAGGGCTGGGATTATGCGTGTGAATGCTACATGCAGCCTGGGGCAGAGAGCCTGAATGCAACATAAGTTAGATGGACTTGCTCTGTGTCGCTGTTGGTGCCACTCCTTCTCCCTTTTGCTCTTATTGTTTTGCTATTTTCCACCACCATGAGCTGCTTTCCTTTGCCATGTACCACTCTGCCTTGGAGCCAGCCAAACATGGACTGAAACCTCTACTAACTGTGAGCTCAATAAACCTTTCCTTCCTTAATTTTGGGTGTTGAGTATTTTGTCTCAGCAATGAGAGAAAAATAATGGAGACAGTCACTTTGTGACACAAATGTCTTTCCCTGGCTCTAATACTTTATAGCTTTCAGCTTTATCATTTCTGTTCTTGTCCCCTGCTTTTTCTCAGCATAAACATGGAGCATCAAGGGAATTTTCATTATTCTCTGTAAATCCACATGTACAAAGATACAAGTGGAATGATGAAGTGTTATCACGTCAACCACCCCTCCTCAGGCTTTGCTGCATAATTAATGCCCATGGGTTGGCCTCCAAGGTGACTTTGTAGTTCATGTGTCTATGTTGAGCAACTTGACCCTGCTTACTGGTGCAGGAGTGGTGAGGGTGAAGACATCCTTACCTGGGAGCAGGGCACTTGTGAGTGGGGTGCATTTTTCAGATGAAACCAGAACTGGAAGGTATGGGCACTGGGTGAAGGCTTAGGAACGGGTGTCCTGGGGCTCTAGATGTTTGCAAATCTTCCCTGGTTTGGGGGAGTACTGCTCGCTATGACCACCTCTTGGGAGAAAACTGGGATGTAAGGTCTGATCCCCAGGAAAGGGCTGCTGGGAGTGAGACCAGACCCAGCTAGGATGACTTCATCGTAAGAACAGAAATGAGTTCTTCCCTGAGTGGGAAGAGACTCTTAAGAGGCTATAAGAGGCTGAAATCTGATGAAAGGCGAAGAGATTCAATCTTGCTTGCATCAGTCACCTGGAACTTCATCAGACTCAAACTGATTAGGAAAATTCACATTGAAAGCATCATTTACAATGGACCAAAATCATAGAAAACATTTGGCCTGGAGGAAGGTACAAACAACATTTCCACCTAAACCATAATCTTTCATGATCTTCCTTCTTCCTTGGTGGTGTTTGACAACCCTATCTTCTCCCCAAGACTGATCATTAGGCTAATTAGTGGCTAATCAATGTTTAATTAAAACCTAGCCATTAATTACAGGAAGTGCCATGGCAACTCGAGAATAAAATGTGGTTGCAGGAGGGATCAGGTTTCTCAGTTTGGCTGGCAACTCAAGTAGAAAGGTTTCCTTCTTGTATCTTACATTCTTTTTACAGTGGCTTGGAAAGGATCTGAAGGCCTGGAGAGGAGGAACAGGAGGAGGAGGAGGGGGAGAAACGGAGAGAGGGAAGGATGGAGGGAATGAGGGAGGGAGAGAGAGGGGTGAGTGCCTCACTCCAAGTATCTCTGCTTGTAGTCCATCACTAGTTCTGCACACTCCACAGAAACTTTCCCCATAGTTCTATCATTGCATTTTCCATGCCCCAAATTTAGTCCCCCCCCACTCCTTTATTCAATTTTCACATGCTTTGCATTTGCATTTAGACTAACCTGTCTCTGTGAGCTTTAAGGTTCTGGATCAGTGGTTCTTAACCCTGGCTGCATGTTAGCATTGCTAAAAGAGTTGAGAAGGTTCTAGTAGATGCAGGGAGAAATGAATAGACCTATGAAGGGAACAGAGACCCCAGCACCTATGGCATATAGTGCACAACTGACAAGAGGCAGAGATAGCTGTGCTGACAAGGACAGTCATGATATGTACACTATATGGTGCTAGGTTAACTGAAAAGCCACCTGAGGGAAAAAAAATAAGAAGCTTGATCTCTACCTCACACCATATATGGAAATCAGTTTTGCCTTTTTGAAGGCATCCCTGAAGAGTACCTAGAACATCTTCATGATCCAGAGGGCACTAACCTTAAAACACAAAGTCGAGACTCAGACTCTTGAGGTTCTTGCTCATCAAGATGTGTGATGAGGAGGTTGAAAGGAGAGCAAAGAGTGAGACAGTATCTGAAACTTACAGGAGCAGAAAAAGACTCAGAGAATAACTGAATAATCAGAGAGCATTCAATGGGCCTCAGTCAGCAATTGTAAGGGAAATAAAAACTGAGTCACTGCTAGATGCCCGCCAGAACAGCTATGTGAATGGGGTAGCAATCCTAAGGGCTGGAGAAGACACAGAGCTACCAGAATATTTGTACAGTGCTGGGAGGGCCGAGAACAACCAGGCTGGAATGCCTCTCATGGACTCTTCTAAAAGCTGCACGTGTGCCTCCCCAGACCAGCCACTCTGCCCTGAGATATCCCCCACCGGAAACACTTGCACAGGTGCAGGAGCATCATACACCAGGAAGTCACAGGGGCACTCTGCCACGGCTTCAAGCTGGAAGCCACCCAAACCGAGCAACAGCACCACAGCCAATCAAATCGTGCTGAATTCATACACTGGGTACAAACCCCATCTATGCACAATGAACCTCAAAATGGTAAGATGGAGGCAAAGAACCCAGGTGTTCCACTTACATGAATCTCAGGAGCAGGCAAGATGGAAATCTTGGGCCTGGGTCCCCTTGGGACAGCAATGGGGGAGATGAAGCTGTTTGAGGACCAACAGTGTTCTATTTCTTGGTACAAGTAGCGAGTTGCACAGAGGGCCCACTTTGGGACTAACCAGTGAGTGTGCATTTATGTGCACTTTTGTGCCTAGGTATTATTTTATTAAAATTAAAAAGTAACACCAAATGCAAAAACCAGGGCTAGCCCAGAATTATCAAGTTAGAGTCTCTAGAGAGTGGGGAGGGTCCAGGTCGGCTGGTTTTTAAGAGTATGACCTGATGGTGACTCAAGGTAGGTGTGACAGTGCTTTACCCCTGCATGCCCTTTATCTGCCTTGAAAACCTTCTTTTGCTTCCTAGAACATGATGGGTGCTTTCTGGCCTTCATCTCCACTCTTGCTGTTCTCTGAGTATGGGCTGCTTTCCCCTGGCTCCTTCAGCCCTCTCTGAAAGTGACCTCTCCTCGCTCATCTACTGAAAATGGGCCTTTTGTTGCAGATTCTCTGATGTACCTTCCTGTTGATTTTCCTTGCTGTCCTAAAAACAACATCATATGTTTATCAAATTCCATTTGCTTTTCTGGGAAGGTTTCAAGAAAGGACACATGTCCCACTCTGTCTTCATGCTAGGTTGGGACCAGTGGGTTGCCAGCAGGTCATGACACACAGCAACTTCCAGACCTCATTACAGAACCTTGAGTGACTTTCTAAATTCTCCGTCCTTGTAGCAACCACGTGAGTAGACAAAAGGCCAGGGTATGAGGAGCCTGAATCTTGGTATTACCACAAGGAAGCCAAAAAGAGCTGCGCAAGCCACGTTGGACTGTGATGTCAATGAAAGTAGACCTTTCCATTAACCTCTAAATTCTGAGAGCTTATTTGTTAGTGCCACAGAACCTCGACTGCTCCTTGACAGTCCTCATCACAGTGATGTAGCCCTGATTTGGCTTGTGTCTAGTTGTCCCCAACCAAGCTTCATGTAGTCTTGGGGCAGGGACTTCTAGAGTTTGAGATTAACTCATGATCCACTGGGATTATGGGTGATCCAAGGATGAGATTATGGGTCTGAGTACTGCTGGTATTATGGGTGTGGCCTGGGGCAGATAACCCGTGGTAGAGAGCCTGAATGTAATATAAGAGAGAAAGAGAAGCAGACTCGCTGTTGCCATTGTTGCTGTTCCACCACCATGAACTGCTGCTGTCTGCCATGTGCTCATCTGCCTTGGAGCCAGACGAGTATGGACTAAAACCTCCAGTAACTGTGAGCTAAATAAACACTTCCTTCCTTCATTTTGGGTGTCAGGTATTTGTTCCAGCAACAAGAGAAGAGTAACTAAAACAAGCCCCCATCACAAACTGAGATTATCTTGTTGAAGGAGTTGTCTGTAGCTTTCTTTTCTGTTTCTTTGTCTGAAGGGCAACCTCTCATAATAACTGTATTCTCAAACCCTGTGAGAAGGTAGGTACTTGGTGCATATCAGGAGCTAGATAAAATTCTATGGAGACAACAAACAATGCAACTTGAGGTACTGTGTTAAGGGGATCACAGAGCTAAGACCCTGTTGTCAGTAGAAGAGGATTGGCCAAAGGGGAGTAAGAAGTTCCATGGCTGCAGTATGAGCCATGGGTCTGCCCTTCATGGTGCCATACTTTTTCCTCATATTGGTAGTTCTGACTCCATGAGCGTATAGCAAGGCTTGCATGAAAGCATGTTTGTAAACCACCCAGCACTTTGCAGGAGAGATCATAGGCATGTGATGCTTTTTATTTCTCCAGGTGTTTACAACCAGACAGGCACATGCCTGTGGATCGGAGGCACAGGTGACAGACTCCAGGGAACCAAAAGCTCAGAGGAGGGGTTGCTGTCCCATGGGTAGAGGATGTTGCACTTTCAGTGGGGTGTGGCCAAAGGCAGATGCCAGGCCTTTCACAAGAAACACCTTCCGGTGTGGAGGGAGGAGGAACTTGGGACTCCCTGCTCACAGAACATGCTGGCCTGGGTGATAGCTAAAAATCAGTTGCATCAGTGAGTCTCATACCTGCTGAAGCTCTGCCTTCCTCTAGCTCAGTGGTTCTCAACCTTTCTAATGCCATGACCCTACAACACAGTTCCTCATGTTGTGGTGACCCCAAACCAAAAAAATAATTTTGGTAGCTACTTCAAATTACTAATTCTAATAAATAACATTTCACCATGGTGTAACATGGGTTTAAATATGTATTTTCCGATGGCTTTAGGCGACCCTTGTGTTTTGGTCGTTCAACCCTTGCCGGGGTCTCAACCCACAGGTTGAGAACCGCTGCTCTAGCTACCTCCCAGGCCAGCCTGTCCTGACTGCAGATTCATCTCCTCACCCTGCTGGCTTTCACTCTGTCCTGGGCATGTGCATCTTAAGAGATGCTTGGAGACATTTCCACACTGCACTGAAAGAGATGACCATGAATGCTTCATGACAAGGGCGTGCTTGGGGTTGTGCCCCCTCTGGCTGCTACAGAAACAGGCCTCATTAGGGGTGAGAAGCAGGAAGTGATCTCTGACTCCGAGCAAGGAAACCAGCACCCTTCAGCCCACCTCGAGGCAGCACCCAGATACAGCCTGGCTTCCTCTTACATGAGGCCCCTGGCTCTCTTTTCAGTGTCAGGTGCACCTCGGAGGGCTTGGGATGCTTGACCACACCTGTGCAGGTAGAGACAGGTGCAGCAAACAGGTTGCAAGGTGTTCAGTACCAGGACTCTGACGCTTTACCAAGGACCCCTGGGGAGTCTAGTGAGGTGAGTGGACACCTTCTCAGAATAATGGCTTCCAATACAGCAAAGAAGTTCCCTTGGGTTATAGTATTGAAGAATAATCATCAAAATATTTAAGAAGTGAGATATTAAAATATATACGCCTTTTCATTGAAGTGAAACTCACATTATGTACAAGCAAGTGCTCTGTGGTGAACAAGGCTTCAAGAGCTCGGGGTTTTACTCAGCTGGATGATGGCTGCAGACTGGAGGCCCAGTCCAGTGACTTTTTTTTTTTTTTTTTAAATGCCGAAGTGTTTTTTATTTAAAATGGCTAAAAGTACAGTCAGTTCTAACAAATATGTCCTTCAAGGTCAGTAAGGACTCAGGACATAAGAGGACCTGTGCTGTAATATCCTATAACTCAGAAGTGTCCCAAATTTTCTGGTCAAGGAGATTATGGGACCTCAGAGGAAAGAGATAAATGAATTATAGTGTGTCTAAGGAGAGTTACCCAGAGAAAAACATTCTCTCAGGTTTTCACAGAAAGCAAACTGGTCAAGCAATGGCCGTGAGTTGTCCTAAAGGCTGACACAACAGTTCTACAAAGCGCTGTACATGGTTCCAAAGTTAATCCTGAGGGGATTTGGCCTTGGAAGACACAAAAGATGAATGTTTTGTTATACAGGCCTTGCTTTAACTTGCCCTTGATCACCCAGCGGAAAAACTTACTTACGAGGCATGAAACGCAGAGCTAGATTAGTGTGATGAGCTGTAGGAGGCTTGGATCAATAGCCTACAACATTGCCAATTTCACTGGTGGCCCACTGCAATTGTGGAACATTTGACTGTGTATGCATCTGCTTCCTCTTAGTTCAAAGAGAAGAATTTTTTTTTCTTTCTTTACCAATATCAATTGGAAGGTGTGTCATGCCCACACCCTGTGCTCCATATAAATATTGTGAGGACAACATGCAGTGTGTCAACTGTTAAAAAAAATTAATGTTTATAGAAAGAGTTAATGTTTAATTGTTTTAATCAATCTTTTTTATTTAATATTTTTATTGTATAAATTTAACAATGGTTATATTACTATTTTCATCATCAGATCAGTTTAGATTAACACATATAGGTATATAAGATTGATCAAACAATTAAACATTCACACATTCAATCAACATTACTTTTTTTTTCTTTTCCCCATTCTTATTTTAAAAGTTGACACATTGCATATTGTCCTCACAATAGTTTTACAGAGCACAGTGTGTGGGTATATACCTATATCTATTAATCTAAACTGATCTGATGATGAAAATATGTAATATAACCATTGTTAAATTTTTCCGGTTTTGAAATTCTCCAGTCCAGTGACTTTCTAGGACCCTGTGGAGTGACCTCTGGCTGAGCCGTATGTTTCTCTGTGCTCTGTGCCTCTTCCTGCTCCTGCTCCATGCCTCTTCTCTGGGGTGGCCTCTCCCCTCTTCTTGCCACTGCTCTGGGGAAGCAGGAGGTACTCTGGCAGCTGCGGAAGAGTGAGCTGTGTGACCTCAGCACAGGGACAATGTGACCCTGACATAGGTGGCAGAGGAAGGACCAGGAAACACTGTGGGGCCAGGAGCAGCTAGCTAACAGGATAGAGGACTCTGAAGCTTTGAGGCCTCAGCAGAGGGAAATTTGGGTCACACATAGACCCTGGGCTATGTTTGAGGCAGGGGCGGGTGCAGGCAACAGCTGCCGAGGATGGGAGTTCCCCTGTGGGGAGAGTGTTTTGGAAGCAAATGTGGAGGTTGTACACCACCACGAACAAGCTAAGCGTCCTGGAGTGTTCACTTCGAAATGGTTCAGTTTGAACTCTTCATCCCACCTGGAACATCTCAGCATTCCTGCCTGGCAGCTGGGAGCAGAGTGCCAAGTGCGGAGTGCGGAGTACACTCCTGACCTCCAATAAGCACCCACAGCTGCTCCCGAGGAGCCCAGGAGGACCCGGGTGGCCTTAGCCTCCCCACCCTTCTGCTCAAGCTGGCTCTAGGCTGGGCATCTGGATGGCTTCCTCTGCTGCGTGCTCTGTCATGCAGCCACAAGCCAGGCTGGGACCACAGTAAGTTACTGCCCTTTCCTCCTCTAGCTAGAGTTCTTGCTGGCTACAGAAAACCATCACTAAGTGCAGCTTTATCTGTCACCTGTGCCTGGGAAGGGGGTGGGCTCCCACTCAGGCCTTCACCAGCATCTAGGGGCACCAGCCAGGTGGGGCGTGTGAAGGATGCCTCCAGAGAGATGGAGACAGATGGACTGAGATCCCCTGAGAGGGAGAGGAGATGGAGGGAGGGGCAAGGGAGGGTGCCACCCACATGTGGACCAGGGGACAGACGGAGTCTTCTCCCTTTGCTCCCTTTTATGAGCACTGAGTGTCCTTCCTGCCCTTTTATGGCAGCATGTTGTCCTGGATCTGAGGAAGCCTCGGGTGGGGCAGGTCCTGCGCTGCTTGGATTGGAGCCCAAAGCCCAGGATTTCTTCATCATCTTCATGAAATACATAATGTTCTCACTTTTGTCACCCTTCTTGGAAGGCATCCTCAGTCCCATGGTCTCGGGGATCTCTGTCCAGGATGTGCTGCTGCCTGTATCCTGGGAGAGCCCAGGCACAGACTCTTCTCCTGGGGCCTGTGCTGCTGTCTATGCTAGGGAACTGGACTCCCTTAAGAAGCAGGGACATAGCCTGTGGATGGCCCATGGACACTGTGGTGCGCTCACTCTGGCCCTGCACACTTCCAGTGTGGCCTGGGGCTGGCTTACAGTGGCTGACAGAAGTTTCAGGGGTATTGGCTGGGACTTTGAGTGCTGAGCATGTGGGGGTATGGAGGTGTCCGGGTGTTTGAAGCCCCCCTGCTCCCTGCCTGCTGGGTGCAGAAGCTTCCCTTTCTGAAGCTCTCTCTCATTTGCTACCTGGCTCCTCTTCACCTTGCCTCAACTCTTCTTTCTTTTTGTCCAAGAGGCACTGAAGAATGGCTAAAGGATATTGAGCTGGAAGTGCACATATGGGTGTTCTTCTCACCCTCTGACCTGCCTCAGGATAAGGATGCCACCCTGGACCCAAGGAATTCCAGCCAGAGTCCACCCTGCAGATTCCCAGCGGTCCCTTCCTTCTTTCCCATAATGGTTTTATTGAGCTATGTCATTATGGTCTGTATCTAGATGTCTCCCCAAAGCCTCATGTGCGTGGACATGGGGCTTGCAGGACGCAGGTGGCTTCTGGGAGTGTGAATAAAGACCGAAGGTGTCATAGGTGGATTTGTGCACTGCTATGCTTAGCATCCTTCTGAGTATGGGTAACAGGAAGCTCCATCTTTGGTGTGGGTGGCACCCACCAACAGGCTCGTAGTCTGGAGGAAATACAAAGGGAGAGATGGGAAGTATGGCCTGCCCGACCCGTTATGGACTCTCTCTCTCCTCTGTATGCCCCTCCATGTGGTCTGGGCCAATGGCACCATGCTCTTATCTTAGATTCCAGCCCCACAACTATGAGGAAAACATGTCTGTGGTTTGGAATCTGCCAATTGGAAAGCATTTTGTCCTGGCAGTTGGAGCGGATTAGGATGCCCCATAATCCCCCAGTGACAGTGTGCAAGCTTATATAGCTTTCCCATCTTCACGGAGCTGTGGCCACTGCCATCCTTCCTAAAGGGCTTTATCACTTTGACAAGACACTCCCACCCCTGGCTACCACTCCAGCCCTGGCCACCTCTACTCTGTCTCTCTGGGTTTCCCTACATGGGGCATTTATGACCAGTGGATCCACACATGAGGTCTCCAGAAATGGGCTTCTTGCGCTTAGCACGATAGCAGCTCATCTGCATTGTCGTGGAGTCAGTACTGCGTGCCTTTCTGTGGCCATGTGATAAACCTCTGAAGTGTCTGTCACTCACAGTAACCTTCACATATTACTTGTAGTCACCATCAGTTGCCAAAGACAGAGGCTGGGAAACACTTTCCATGAAGGGCCAGAGAGCTGATGCCTCTGGCTTCAAGAGTTTGTTAGGTTCCAATGAGACGTTACTACAAGGCACCTAGATTTGCGCTGGGCTATTGCTTGAGGACCTCTGGTTTTAAGACTCTGTAGGATCTGCTCAAATCCTGTCTCTAAAAAAAAAAAAAAAAAAAAAAAAGTCCTGTGTCTATGGCACACACTGACCTAATGTGTCACAGTCTGCTTACATTTGCCTAGGACCTTCTGCGTTGCACAGGGTGAACCTGCTGTGTGTAGGCTTCCTCATGTCCTAGGGGCGACTCTGGGAGGTGGGCACATGGTCAGCTCCTTGGGTGCAGGGGCCCAAGTTCCCCTAGCTGGGGAGGCCAAGTGCTGGGACATGAACCCAGGTCTGGCCACAGGCAGCAGCTTCTTGTCCTTTGGTCCTGTCCTGCAGCCCTGGGTTAACTTCCCTTTTATTCTGATGGAGTACAGGCCTTCCTCTGTGAACTCCTGGAGACCAGCCCAGGATACTGGGCAGTGTTGGAAGAGTGCATTATAATGCGAAGTCTTCCTGCAGATGTTAGCTCAGCCCACACCCACAGACTCCCCAGACCGGCCCTGCCTACTGAGGGCTAGGGATGACTGCTGGACCATGCCTCGCCCCTTCCAGACTTGCTCTGGATTCTTTTTTTTTAATTTTGGGGAAGGGTATACAGAGGGCTCAGGGTCTCACTATTAGATCATACTCATAGTGATCTGCCTGCATATACAGCTTCCCAAGAGCTGAGGTTACAGGCGCGTGCTACCACTCTGTCTCAGTTGTCCTCTCAGTGTGCCGCACAAGCTGGGCCTGCATGGCAGGACCTTGCTCCGGCTTCGAGGCACTTCAATTCACTGAGCTGTTGGGCTGGCCCACCATTTGGATTCTGAAGTTCCTCCTCTCCCTGTTGTTCCAAGGAGCCAGTCCTGCCTCCTCAGAGGCTAGGCTAGTTTTGTGGGAGCAGCCAGTGGCACTTGAGTAATGTTGCTTCAGGGAGAGAAACAGACACAGCTAATGCATGAGAGCCATTTGAAAGTGGCTCAGTCTCCCCAGACTTTTAAAAAGTCTGTCTGTCTGTCTGTCTGTCTGTCTGTCTGTCTGTCTTATCTGCTATCTGTTGTGGCACTGGGGATGGCACTTTGCACATGCTAAGAAAGTGGCAGACCACTGACCTACCTCCCTAGTCTTTTTCACTTTTTATTTTGAGCAGCAGCGGCATGGAGGGTGGGGGTGCTTACTAAATTGCTTAGTCTGGCACCAAACTTGTGCTCTTTCTACCTAGCCTCCTGTTTACCTAGAATGTAGGCATGGGCCGCTATGCCCACTTGCTCAGATGTTTTAAATGAGATAGCATTAAAGAAAGCTCCCTTCAGAACTGTGCTGGAGGCCAAAAGTCTTTTTTTTTTTTTAATAAATTTTTATTTTATTTATTTATTTTTTTCTTGTTTCAGAACCTTTGTTTGTTTATTCACTCATTTTTATGGCTGGCTCAGCCTGCACAGAGGGCAGGGCTGGCGCAGAATGTGGTGCCAGGGATCGAACCGCGGTCCCTGAAGCCGCCCAAGCTTTCCCAAGCAGGCGCTTTAGACCACTGAGCCATCCCGCTGGGCCCCCAAAAGTCTTCTATGTGTGCAAGTCCAGTTCTTTTTATTTGAAATTAGACTCATGTACGGGGATGGATCTACCCTGCCTCTGCCCCTGAAGGACTTGTACCTGGGGCCAGTTGGCCTTGTGCTGACTTGAACCTAAATTGATCCTCACAGTTTTCATACCAGGTCTGTAAGAGCTTCAATCTCTTTGGAAAGGGATCAGGAATATGGGCTGAGTCTTGTAGATTTGTGACACAGACTTTAGGCACAGGTCTTATTTGCTTTAGGTGAACCAAGAATTAACTTTGCTGTGCCTTCCTTTTCTTCCCTACTCGGTCCAGCTGCATCTTCCCTTAGTGCGTGGAACCCCTGAGGTTGCTGTATGGAGCTCAGGTGCTCTGGCTTTGTAAGGAGGACCAGGTCCTGGCCACCCAGGTTTGGGTCCCAGCTGCTTGGGGTGCTGTACACAGTCATGGCATGAGTGCAGCCTCCCTGGGGCTTGATTTACACAGCAGTGAGTGGTTGGGGTCAGGACCTGGTTCCCCTTTCTTTCTTTCTTTCTTTCTTTCTTTCTTTCTTTCTTTCTTTCTTTCTTTCTTTCTTTCTTTCTTTCTTTCTTTCTTCCTTTCTCTCTCTCTCTCTCTTTCTTTCTTTCTTTCTTTCTCTCTTTCTTTCTTTTCTTTTTGCATTTTAGAGAAGGGTCTACAGGGTGTTCAGGGTCTCACTACTAGATCGGACTCATAGTGATCAGCCTGTTACAGCCTCCCAAGAGCTGGGATTACAGGTGCAACCATGCCCAGTCTCAATTGTCATCTCAGTGCACCCAGGGGCAGGGCTTGCACTGCAGGCTTCGGGATTGAGCCCCTGGCCCCTGTGCCTGCTTGCAGGTGCTTTAATCTGCTGAGCATCTTGGCTGGCTCTTGATTCCTCTTCTTAGAGGGTCTTTTCAAGTTCTACAACTCTGTCTGTCTATTATGCCCTTGTTTATGCCTTTGGCAAAACCATTTGCCTGCCCTGGGTTACCTCCAGTGTGAGGCTGGAAAAAGTCCTAGTATTTCTTTCCACATCATACTACTCACATGTTGACAGCTGGCCGCAGCATGAATTGGCCAGACTTTTCTTTAGAGGTACCCCAGCAGCTCTGTAATTTTAGGAGAGGCAACATTAACTTTTTCCTAACTTTTAAAATTAAGGCCTAATATAAAAATAGATTTAAAGTGCAACAACCCTCCATAGTGGGCACCAAGGGTCTCCTTTCCTCCACCCTTCTGTTGCTTCTGGAATTTACTCCTGGATGTGGAAGCACTACCTATGTGCTTCATGGTTCATCAATTTTAGATGGCTATATTACATATTTTCATCATCAGATCAGTTTAGATTAATACATATAGGTGTATGAGATTGATCAAACAATTAAACATTAACACTTTTAAATCAACATTACTTTTTTTTTCTTTTCCCCTTTCTTTTTTTAAAAGTTGACATATTGCATATTGTGCTCACAATCTTTCTACAGAGTACAGTGTGTGGGCATGACCCACCTCCCTATTGATGTTGCTTAGAAAAAAAAAAATTTTAGATGGCACTTTTTCCTTCCTTTTGCAGCAGATCAGGCTTCCAGTTCTCCTACACCTAAACACTGATGCCTAAATTTTTGTTACATTCATGTTAAGAATTTTCTTATTAGGACCATAGTAACATTTTTCTTTGGTGTGATGCGACTCTGTTTATCCTGGAATTTTTTGTGTCGTGGGATCTGGCACACCTCCCACACGCCTCTCCATCCCACCCTCCTCCTCACAGCATGCTTTGCCCTCTGCAGCAGCTGCTCTGGTGCCCTAGGACCATGCTCAGGACAAGCTGCTTGCTGTCTGGGCTGCTACCGGCTCATGGCCAGGGCTCCCTTCTGCTCCCTGCTAGGCTGGAGTGTGTGCTCCTCTGGGCTGGACAACTTGAAATATTTTGTTCCCTTCCCTTCCCTTCCCTTCCCTTCCCT
>PVJA010044732.1:0-16012 GCA_004027025.1 Myocastor coypus | reverse complement strand
AATGAGTATATGTTCAATATACATCCATTTATATATGAAGTCTTCAAACTTATCATTCTTTATGGATGAGTAGTATTCCGTTGTATAAAAATACCACATTTTTTTTAACCATTCTTCAAATGATGGACATTTTGGTTGTTTCCAAGATTTGGCTATTACAAATTGGGCTGCTATAAACATAGGTGCACAGATATCGCTAGAATTGGAAGTTCTGTTCAATCCAGCTATCCCCCTACTGGGAATTTTCCCAGAAGAGCTGAAAACTTCATACCATAAACTACTGTTTTTAATCTCCGGAATTTTATCACTTGTGGACTTCCTTTGGTTGCCCTAGCATATGCTTGAACTCAATTCCTCAGTCTCAAGGTAGCAAGGATGCTAAAGTATGGTGTATTTCTGCCAAGTGTGAGCAAAAATATAACACATAAATGCAGCAAAAAGAAAAGCAGAGAAACACTCTGGTTGGCATAGGGCAATGAGGAGATAAAGAACTCTGAAATCATCAGTTAGATGTCTCAGCCACAGTGGTGCTAGTGACAGGAGAGGTATAGATCAACCTGAACCTGCCGGTGGGGCAGTGGAGAGTTGTTTCTACCTCTGTCTCTTAACTGATTTGCAGACCTTACCAGGAATAATGTACATGAATTCAAAAGTTTTCATTGAACTTATTTTGTGATGTAAGCAAAAATTATATAATGTCGTTACATCAACAATACCTGTGTAGTCCAGTAACTGACCACAAAGGACCCAGGAGGTTTGGCTTGAGAGTTTTCCACAGGATGTGATGTGGAAAATTGCAATTACTGGAGTTACAGGTCCATATGCATGGCATGAGGAATGCCAGGGAGGTGGGGGTGTGCTGGCTCTTCAATGAAACAAATCAGCAAAGCTGAAATTCAGTCTCAATCAAACCATGTTCTTTAAAAAAAGGAAGTTTCTGTAGCCAATCTATATTTAGTATCTTTCTGGCTAGGATGAATATATCAAATCCTGATCATTGGTTGGAGAGAGCACTCATTTGATGATTAAAATGTACATTAGAGAAAGATCCAAATGAATCAAAATGATCAGAAGGTCAGAGTCTATTCCATACAACTGAAGCAAACCCTGCTTTCCTGTCTTGTAATACTGTTCTTTGCCTCATTGGAAGTACTGTGACAGCCTTGCAGGAGAAAGAAAATGTGGAAGAAGAAGCAATTTCTCTTGATGTGCTATGTATCCACACTTCATTGGTTTCAGATTCTAGTATGCCCCCGACGAATCAATTACAGTGCCTTCAAAATGGCTGGAATTCCCACACAGAAGCAGGAGGAGTTTTCTTCAGTCTTTACTATCAGAAATCTGGAAGGTACCAAAGGAATGATTTTAAGGCTGCTCTATTCTCCCTAGACTAGGGAAGGGGAAACAATGCCTTTGGATGAACTGAACTGATCCCCACAGGTGGTCTCACCTGAGACTGTACTATATTTAGTTATGCAGGGTGCTGAGAGCACTTTTAGTTCTTTTATTTGTGACTAAATTCTGGACTCAGTGCAGGTGTATACCAACTGATGTGGAGGTGCAATTTGTTCCTTGAGACAGTGAGGGAGTATAGGAATATTAAAGTGCACTGATGGTTAATAGTGTACAGCCTGCTGACTAATTCCATCATCTCCATATCCTTAACAGTTCTCTGTTTCAAACTGGCCTACAAGTGATCAAGCCTTGCAAAGGTTCTCAAAGTTTCTGATGGCTTGAGGTAGGCGTGAGTCTCCTGTGCAGAGCCCCAGCATTATAAAGGCTGATTATCCACAATTCTCAGTGTAGAAAGTTGTTGATCAGAGGAAAATTGTCTCTGTGCAGCACTGGGCTAGTTCTGGGGGAACACCATGGCCACAGGAACCTTTCTTATTACACTTTGAACTCAGGTTTTCTCAGTTGTTGGGCATCTGAGCCTTATCCTTGAGCTGATATTTTGATAAAGACATTCTTATCCATGGATAATTGACCTCTGGACTTCAGGCATAAGAGCACTGGTGGGAGAGCTGGAAAATGCCCGTTCTAACTTGCTGATGTCAATCCTATCAGAAACATTTTTTATTTTAGTGATTCTAGTGATATGAAATTTTATCTTGTTTTTATCCACATTTCTCTGATAAGTAATGACATGGAGCAAATGTTGTGACTTCTGTTGCTGTGCGCTGTATTTAAGAATTCTTTGGCAAATACAAAATTGCAAAGATTCACTCTAAGGTTTTTTTTTTTTTTTTTTTTTTCTTAAAAAAGTATATGTTTGTTCCTACATCCAAGTCTTCTATTCATTTTGAATTAATGCTTTCATAATTTGAAGTAGAACTTCATTCTTTGCCATCCAACTATTATTCTAGTGTCACTGTTGAAAAGACTTCTTTTATCCGCTAAATTGCTATAGGGTTCTTTTTTCAGGGTTTATAATCTTTTATTAGTGGTAGTATATCTTTTCTTTTAAAATTTTTAGTTTTTATTAGTACATGATTTTAATACATGCAATTCATGGCCATCTGGGGAGTGGGTATATGTACAGAATACATCTTATTTCTGTTTTCAATCTACTTCTCTCCCCTTCTTCTCTCTCTCTCCCTTCCCTGCTAATTCCCTGCTCCTGTTTTCATTCTTGATGGTATTATCAATCTTAACTCACTGAGAATCTGTTGACCCTATAAGCATATAATATGAACTCCTCCTTTTGTTCTATTGGTCTGTATGAGTATTACAATACAGATTTGACAGAAAAATGAGAATTTTCTTATTTTATTCTTTTTTTCCCCAAGACTGTTATGAGTTCTATCATCTTGCTCATTTATTGCTTTAAAATATCCTGTAATTCCTCTGAGAAGTTAAATCAACTCTTTTAAATCTTTCATGTTAATTTTTTTTCTCTATTATATCTATTTCTTCCAGCCCTCCTGACCCATCCACTTATTGCTTTGGCTCTTCTGAGCCCTTTGCAATCCCATTTGAATTTTGGAATTATCTTGTTGGTTCTTTCAAAAGATTAGCTGGGAATGGGTCAGAGTATACATTAAATTTGTAGTTCAGTTCCAGAAGCACTTTCATCTTCATGCTAAGGCTTTTAATTCACAAACATGAGATTTTTTTGGTGGGGTGGGGGACTGGGCCTCAGTATGGAGTTCAGCTGGACATTGTGCTCGCTTGTCTGTGATCTTCCTGTCTCAGCCTCTCAAGTGCTGAGATTATAGGCATGTGCTATCACGCCTGGTTCTGAGGACAGCACAACATGCCAGGGAGATTTTTAAATATTTATTATTTTTAAAAATTTCCTTCAGCAAACATTTGCAGTTTTTAAGGTCTAAGTTTTGAATTTATTTTATTGATGTTATTCTATTTTTTTTCTTTTTTAATATATTTAGTTGTTGCAGGGCATCACTATGCAGCTCAAACTCGGGATGATCCTCCTGATTTCAACCTCCGCAGTACTGGGATTATAAGCATATGCCACCATGTGTGGACTCTGGAGAGCTCAACCTGCCCTGGAAGTAGGGCTGGTATGTGGTGCCAAGAATTGAGCTGCTGTTCCTACACTCACCTAAGCTTCCTTAAGCCAGTCCTTTAGTCCGCTGAACGATCTCACCAGCCCTATTTTAAAATTTTAATTGCAATAGCATAGATAACAGCTGACTATTAATATTGATCTTATATTCTGAAAATTTGTTATATGTTTACATATTTTCTAATTACCTTTTAGTAGATTATTCAGAATTTTTTATAACATCATATTATCTGTGAATAGGAAAATTTGCTTCTTTTTTAATCTGGGAAATTTTGGCTTTTTCTTTTGCCTGATTTTACAGGGTGAAGTATCTAGGACAGTGTGTAGAACAGAAGTGAAAATAATGCATATCCTTATCCTGATCCCTCAGAAGGAAAAACATCTAGTGTTTCACTCGTAAATATGTGCTGTGTGAGTCAGAATTGCATATCTGCTTTCGTTAAATTTAATTTTATTTTTAAGAGTAAACACAAAAGTAAAAAAAAACAAAACAAACAAACAAAAAAAAACAGCAGGAGTAAGGACAAAACAGAGTAGTACACAAAACATTTGTTATACTTCCTGTAACTCAGTGGTGTCCCAAATTATCTGATGAAGGAGATTATGGGGGGCTACAGAGGATAGAGATCAACAAAGGGTAGTATGCCTAGGGAGAATCACCTACAGAGAAAACATTCTCTCAGGATTTCACAGAGAGCAAATTAGTCAAGCAATGGCCGTGACTCATCTCTACAGCTGACACTGGCAAAAGATCTATAAACCACTGTACATGGATTCAGGGTAAGTCCCGAGGGCATTTGATTGACCTTGTCAGATACAAAAGTTTCATTTTTTGTTATATAAGTCTTGCTTGAACTTACTTTTAACCATCCAGCAGAAAAGTCTAACCACGAGGTATAAAAAGTAAACCTATATTAATATGCCGAGCTTAAGTCAAAAATTTCTGACATGGCCAGTTCTGCTGATAACCCACTACTATTATGGGCTATGGGACTATATTGGATTATTTTGATGAATTCGTGCACCTATAATATTTGAATGAAAATGGAACAACCATCTCCGACAAAACAAAACAAGGACTATTTTGTAGTGAAAAGAATAGAATAGATATACAGACACTTTCTCTTAGTTCAATGAGAAGAAAGGTTTGTACTAATAATGCTTAACAAGATATCATGTCTGCATCTGTACTCTGAATAAATACTATGAAGACAACATTATGCAATATATTAATCATTATAACTGTCCTACTAAGCTGTTTTGAAACTCACAATGCTACTACTTTCTCATTAAAATTTATAAAATAAAGATTTATCCTAAAAAATTGTTATAGATTTTTAAAGCAAGAATAGCTACTTAACAATGATTGTTACATCATTGTTACATTATCATGAAATCTGTTGCTTGGATTAACAGATATATATATGCAAGACTAATACTATTATCTGTACCCATTATAATTCAGTTTTTAAAGTTTGGTTTTCTTATAATTTTATCTGTATTTCTGATTCTCTTAATGTTTCACAATCTTTATCTTGATACTAAAGTCTGGAGACTAGACTTCGTTGGGATACCATTAGCTATTTTTAAGTATAAGATGTTTTTCTAAAAGTATTATTGAGCTTTGTTCTGAGAGAGTTCACTCATGACAAAAATGTGGTGCAGTTGGTTATTTCTAATATAATTCAGCTGAGATGAAGAAATTATTTGATCTAGTGATGTTTACCACAATACTTAGGTAAGTATTTTCTGAGGACTTTATACAGTGAAATAGGAAGTTCTTCAGCCTGATTGGCAGAGTCCTGTGTTTGCATTCATTCTTATTTCTTGTGGCTCATTCCCCGGGCTTGTTTGACTTTTTTTCATACCCATACACTAAGGTACAAGGAGCTTAATATACAGGGGCATTTCAAGAAGTTCTATGGCACTGTCTGTGTAGATCTTTGTAGTATTCTGTCCTCCATAATCTAATTTTATTGGTACTTTTCATCTCCCATTTTTGTCCCCTGAAGAGAGTAAGTGACTATTATGTCACCCTTAACATCTCTTTTTGTTTCTGTCCCCCCTGGACAGCAAGCCACGATGTTGTGTACAGGACATCTCATTGTTTCTCATTCCTTAGGGCCTTAAGTCTTTCATTCAGTGATGTCTTATATCTTGAAAATATGTTACATCACATGTTGTGCCTAAATTTTTAATCAAGCAGGATGATAAATCAAGAACATTTTACTTCATCTTCACTTGAAGTACATCTTTTTTGCATACACTCAGTTTTGAAAATCATATTTATATAATCCCTAGCATCTCATAGCTTTTGTTTGGCTGGTGAGCCTGTTGGTCATTCAGTGCAATGATATACTCAGGCAAATTATTCAACTAATCACTGTCTCAGTTTCTGGATCTGTAAAATACAATAATAATACACAGCTCATGTCTTTTATTTTTAGGTGAGATGTCACCAAAAAGGGACCATTACTTTATTTGACACTACTTTATGTTGTTAAAATTCTCAACAGAAAACCAAATGTGTAATATATGCCTATAACACTAGCACTACATGTCTGACTGAGGAGAATCACAAATTATAATTTACCCTGGGCAACTTGGTTATTAAACATGACCTTGTCTCAAAATTAAAACAATGACAAAGAACTTGTTAGTTAGGTATGGTAGCGTGTACTTATTATAGTCACAACACTTGCAAAGTTGAAACAGGAGAATCACTGAATTCAAATCCAGCTTGGGTTACATAGTAAGTTCAAGTCCATCGCCAGCCTGAACTCAAAAAAAAAAAGGATTGAGGAAGGAGCTTAGTATGGGTGCACTGGGTTCAATATACAGTAGAAAAAATCTAAACAAACAAAATCAAACTAAACAGAATCAATGCATACGTTAGTAGACAATAGAGTAAAATACGTACAATATTCTTTTGTGATTAGAAGCTGCAGCACAGAAGTCCAAAAGCTGCATTTCATACTGCACTTCTTTTCATATCATATGTCATTGGTAACAGACCTTTATTGGTTGTAGAGTTTTTCTTTAAAACAAAAGCAATGGAGGTTAATATATCTTTAAATTTTTGACAAAGTAGGTAGTTATTCAATAAATGATCATAGCAAAGAAACCAAACTTTACAAATTTGTTTTCACTCTATTAACCAGACGAAATATTAACATCAACATTTACCAAGTTAGGTACCATTAATGACTCTCAAATGGGGCTGCATAAATGTGAATATTATGAACTGTTTTGAATTCACTTAACATCTCCTTATCTCAAACTAGCTATGATGAATTAAGAGAAACTATGCTGTTTATTTCTAGAGAAAGATATGAAGTCAAGATTTTGTGTGTAAGCAAGTGAAAATTTAAAAATTAAATTTTTCTTAAGATTTTTTGATGAAGTTGACTTTATTCACGAACTTGCAATTATATCATCCTGGGAGCTATAACGTATATTTCAACACAATCTCATGAACTATTTCTTGTCCATTTTGGTAACATTTTAAATAAAAGTTTTCCTGCACTGTACCAGATTTGTTCAGCACCATTGTCTAAGTCTTTTGTCCACTGTTTTCTCAGCTGTAATATTAGAATGTTAATAATGACAAATACTCGGAGATAATGATTTAACTACCTTGAAAATATCAAATCATAAAATATTATAAAAAGATCATCTTTTATTACTTAAGAAGTATAATTTGTCTTATTCTTGTCTTTATGATCTAGGAAAATAGATGCTTTTACAAACACCTGCTTCTTTAATTGTGATGGTGATTTCCTTATGAAAAAGGATTTATTAGAAATGTTTAAAGAACAATGGGTTCATATATATATGAAAACTCTTTGGCTATTATATACAGTGTGAAGGTGTTATTTCTAAGAAGAGACAGCTGTTATATTTTTCTTTAAGTATGAAATTGCCTATTCCCCAGTTTAATTTTTGGAAGCTATATTATATTCTTTTAATTTTATTCTCGGCTATTATATGTTTCTTCAGAAATACTTTATCGTCATGCGATAGGATGCATAAAGTCAGGAGCATTTCATTTTCTAACACTCTGAATCTAGTGCATGTCTGATGAGATATTTATTTTTTTCTAAGCTGGGAAATAGCACTGCAGAGCATGCTGTGAAATGATGACAAGTGAAAGGCCACCAGCCTGTTTGTGCAAAATATTGGCTGTAGTTCCCCCGAGGAGTTACTGAGTGGGAAACATAAAAATATGGTCAAACATAGAAAGCCTCTGGATCCTGAAGATCAAAATGTACTCTTCCGTGTGGCTTGCATACCTTCCTTTGAGTATCTTTTGTCCTCAACCTCAGGATATTTGTAGTGGGATTTCAGAGGAGGATAGTGGCAAGATGTGTTGCAGTTCTTACCTTACGTGTCTATGTTGCCTGTAACAGCTTGCCCCGAGCTTGATTGATCTCCATCTTCTAAAACAAGCAGTCTGCTTCATTTTACGGCAAGAGGTTTTGGTGTAAATGAATTGAATGGGGCTATGTGACTTGGTCATATGGATTATCTGATAATGTATAATTTGACAATGTAATGATTATCTAGACCAGCACTAACACATGCTTTAAGGAATCAGTTGTTTCAATAATAATCCCAATACCTTCATTGCTTTTGTATTAGTTAAAATGAACTGAAAATCTTGTGACTTTGAAAGGAAACCATTGACATAACATAGCCTTAAAAGAACAACAAAGGGTACATTTTCTTATTTCTAGCTACTGAACTCTGCTCTAGAACACATAGACCAACGTGATACATAGATACAACACCTTTGCCTTCTAAATTGATTCCTTTTGCTTCTAAATAATAGCAACTGCAGAAATGCCCAATTAACCTATGGCATGTGCTAGGCCTGCAGTGATTTCTGTCTGTCCAGTTGTTCTCTTCAAACAGGATTGCCACATAGAGAATGTGTGTCATACTTTTGAGTTAGTATTGGAAAACTCGTTTGGTAAGTTTGTGCCCAAAATGAAAAGGGCAAGAGAAATTGTACATTAGATGCTGAAGGAATCCAAGTTTAATCTCAGGGCCTTAATAAAATCTGTAATGGAAAAACTGATCTATCTCATAAATTTCTTAGAGAATCCATCATCTAAATAAGACCTTTTCCTTCATTCATGGTAGATTTCTTGGTTCAGAAAGTGTGACTGTTGCATTAGATTTATAACATAGTAATATGAATTAATGCTCTAGTGATGTATATTATCTTTGATTTTAGATTTATGTTTTAGCTCCAATTTTGTAAAGTATTTTTTCTTTCTTTCTTAGGAGTCAGAGGATCATTGCTAAAGTATCATAGACTTCCAGAGAGGCTGATGATTTCTCCTAAGGAAAACAATGGGCCCCAGATTAAGGGTGAAATGTTCCTTTCTGTGAAGATATTATAGCTACAGGCTAGAGCAAAATCTTGTTTTCTAGCATAGAACTCTGCTACTGAGATATAGTAAAAGGCATAATCAGTCTGTTTCCAATAACCAAAGATGTTCTGATTCTAATAAACACAGTTCTAGAGTAAAGAAATATCCAAATAAGATGCCAACTGAAGTTACAATTATGATGAAAATCCTTTCTACAAGAAGATAAATTGCATCATTTACAAGCAAAGTTTGGACTCATTAAAAATTTAAAACTGCCCAAATTTTTCCACAGAGATTTGAATTCTTCAAACTCTCATGATTGATTTGCAAAATGGCAATTTTAAATTTAAAGGTGTGCTACCTTTCAGGTGCAAGTTGCAAATTAAAATTGCAGTTTGAGAAATAAGAGGAGTGTTTATGGTAAACAGGTGGCTTCTGTTCAAAGGACAATTGCTGGGGACTCTTTTATGACCATGCTGATGCTGTAACATATTAAGTGGAGCTTGTCCCATTTCCATCTGGTCTAGACAACTGCTGGAGGTGGAACCCATTTAGAAAGAGGCACACACCATGCAGCCACTCCTCCATGTCTCATAAATAAAGAGCCAAATCATGGATTCATTCTGCTTTATTAAGTCCAGCATATGAGGGTTGGATGATTGTTCTCTTAAGAAATTATCCACAAAGCATGGTTTTTAAAAAAAACTTAGTGGATATTAGTCTGCAAAGATTGAGAGTTTTACTAGAAAAATACTTCAGTGCATATTCTGTTTATAATTATTTGCTTATACTTTATCTAAATGACTGTGTTTCATACAATGTCCTTCCTTGTGAAATGTAATGCTTATTTATCTGAACGAACCTCTGCTGACTTCCTTTAATGTCCCTGTTGACACTTGTCCTAGAATTTTATCTTTAAAAGAAGCAATTTGGGCATAATGCTCTGTTCTCTACATACTTTAACTCATTTGCTTATTGTAGAATTACTTCTGTGATTCACAAGTAAAAGAAGAACATTAAAAGGAAGGTATTGTTTGCTAGTTTTTATGTGTTTTTTTTTCCAATAGGATATTTGATACTTCATCAGATGAAATATTAGTGGAAAAACAAAAGAACATATCCTTTGCTGTACATATCAAACTATTCCATTTAACTTATAATTATCTGTAAATCCCAACAGTGTTTGTTCTGAATCAAATGTCTTGTTAAAATAGGCTTCGCCATTGCCAATTTGCTTTTCCTTCTTTGGGTCTGGAATATGTTCAAATCATTATAAAGATCAAATGACATTTAGTATATGTGATTTGTCTCTGGATACCTTAATGATAGGAATTTTTCTTTCCTTGACAGAACATTCTCATCTGTCATGATTTCCCTGGCTGATAAAATACATAGAACCACCCACTTCAGTCATATTTGTAGGCTTCCAATGTTTGATAATAAAAAGATTCCAGTCCCTGTGTACTTTCAAAGCTCACGTATACAGCAGGCTGATAAGTACACCTATCAACAAGAAAAGATTGAGGAACTCTTACGACTAAATCATGGTCAGTCTCTAACTCACTCAGAAATTAAACAATGTAAGCTATTTTGAGTAATCTATGAAGGAATCTTTTTACTCTTATTTTCATCATATATGTCATAATACAATATATTTTAGCAAAAGTACATTTGATGGAGCAGACAACTGTTTTTTATTCTTTCCAGAATTATGGATCTGTACATTTTATTATCAGCTCATTAAAATAGTATATTCAATCTCATAAAACAGAACAGAATGTTTATTGTGATTATAATGTGTTAAATTCTGAATAGTATGAAATAATGTGCTTGTGATACTACATTTGAAAGTTGAAAAGTCTTTGGGAATTGAAGTGAATATAGACAGAAATATAAGAGTTTCATTTCATCACTTCCTATTTAACTAGCAAATGTTGAAGCATCTCTTTAATAGGCTGCTTTTATGAATGATGATCTTTGCCTCATTAGTCTCTGAAATAGAACTGTTCAAATATTTTTATCACACCCTTACTCTGAGAGTTAGTTTTTTCCTCTATTTTGATAGCTCTATCATCATTCAGGCTAAGTAAAATCATGCACATATCTAAAAGGCTATGCAACTACAAATGGTTCTATTCAAACAAGTTCTGAATTTGTGTTTTCTAATGCTCTCGTGGTTTTGAGCATTGACTAACAATATTGTATATAATGCTTTCTATTTGTGAACATTTATGTGACACTAGCCTTTACTTTTAACAATTTTCCTAGTTTTGCTTTTTTGAAATGAGTAATGAATAATTTGAATAATAATTTTTTTCAAGTTTAGGTTTATAACAGTGAAATGATAAATACAAGAACAATTTTAACTTTTTACACATAGTGTAGAAAAATGAAGCAGTTATCTGGACATAAATCTGATTTAACAAAGCTATAAACTTATGGCTAGTCTATTGTGAAATTTTCTTTGCAGAAATTTACAGAAATGTGACCAACCGATAGGACAGTATATTTCAGAACACTGTAGAGAATTTAGCCTCATCGTATGTGAGGAAAGATTAAATTTTAACAAAAGAAATAAACATGTTAAATTGGGTAATATCAGTACATATTGAGGATACTCATAAGGATGATATGTCAGCAGAAGGAGTTTGATTATTTTTCAAATCAATCTGACATAAAGAAACGTAGGCTACAGGCATGGATACATATAGAACCCTAAAGGACAGATTCAGATTAGGGGACTATGCTGAGAGAAACCAAAGTGATACTCCTATAAAATTGCCTGGATGGAAAATCAAAATGCTGTTTTAATGCATTTTGCATGACAGAGAAGATGGTATGCTTACTGTTAACCCCAGATAATTGGACATCTGCAAATCTTAGCTTGCCAGTGTCGAACACACTATGAATGTTTGTCCGAACCTTGTGTCAATTTCATTCCTTGTTTTGCAGAACATAAAATACTTCTATACTAAATTTTGTCTAACAAAGGAAATTTGTTGTTAAAGTATCAATGATTTCGTTAAGGTATAAATGTCAAATTTTTGGAAACTTTAAAATTTGCATATGCCGGGCGTGGTGGCTCACGCCTGTAATCCTAGCACTTGGGAGGCTGAGGCAGGAGGATTTTTGTGAGTTCGAGAACAGCCTGGGCTACAAAAGTGAGCTCAAAGCCAGCCTGAACTGCACAGTGAGACCCTGTCTCAAAAATTAAATAAATAAATAAATAAATAAATAAAAATAAAATTTGCATAAGTGAGGAAAGATATGCTTAGGCATATAATTTAGATAACAAAATTAATTTCTTTAGCTATTAGGGAAAGAGAGAAAAAAAGATTAAGAACCCATTTAAAATTATCATATTTTGGTGTGGTTGTGGATAATTTAAGTGAAGAAGAAAAAGAGAAACATATATAAAGAAACAGAAAGTGGCTTCATTTGCATCTTCTATTAAATTAAATTTCAGTTATTATAAATAGTTGTATAAAATACCATTAGTATTTGCAAAATATTTAGAAAGCAACAGCTCTAAAACAAACAGGGGATTTTTAATATTTGAAGAAAAACTACAAGGCTTCTTCACATCCATTCCAACACAAACTAATGGCCTAATGTAATGTACAGTCTTATTTGTAAGAGAAAGATAATATACTGGGATGCGGTAGATGCTACAGAGAACATAATCATTAGCACAGTCAGCAAGTTGCAACACTGATAGAGTATTCAGGGGAAGAGTCACACAATGATGTTTAAACGAAGGTTTATATTAGATGAGGAAATTAGCTCTGAATGTTTTTAAAGGAAGAATGTTTCAGACAGAGGTAGTACATTTAACCCTTAATTAGGCTCATACTCTGATGTGTTTGAGGTATAATGTAGAAGCTCATGTTCTGGGAGTGTAGGAAAAATCCAGAGAACACCTGACAGTACAAAGACAGTGAGGTAGAGAGGCAATTGATAGGTTGGGGGAAGGGGCTACTAGGTGCTTGGCTTTTCAGTGAAATTAGAGCCCTGACCACATACATTTACTTGGCTTTACGAGCTATGACTCTGGAAGTTGTGTGCAAAAAAGATGTTGGGGTGGAGTAAAGTCAATAAATTTACTAGAAGGTCTTAGCAAGTCAACTGAGTGTGATGGTTACTCAGAGAGGAGATACACAGTGGAGATTGTAATAGATGTTAGAATAGCCATTGTATTTGGAAAATAGAACTAAAAGGGCTATGTTTTGAATCATAGAGGTAGGAACTGATTTTGGAAGTCATGTTCTCAATGATCAGCATTTCTTGAGGAGAGTTCCACCTCTGTAGACACGCTTCTTATTTGGGGTATACCTGCCATCATTGAAAAGAGCCTTTTTAGTGAAACCTGACTGGCTTGTAGTCCTTTGGTTGTTTGCATCCAATAAATCACTGCTGCAAGCTATTCCTTTGTGAAGAACATTCTCTAATGTCTATCTGATGTTATTTCAAATATTTTCTCTTTGGAAGTCCAAAAGTCAAACTCAATGACTATATACAGGTTCATTAAAACAACATTTTTTGTTTCTTGGACGAGAATACTAAAAGTGAGGAATGACTGTGACTACCTCAGATACAGAAAAAAAAAGGGATTCAGTGAGAGAAATTTAATTTGGGGGAGTTAGGGAAGATTTATATCATGTCAGTAGGCTGCTAATTGAGGAATCTCAACAAAGGACTATGTGACAAGTATCCAAGTTGAGGGCATTACTTACCACTATTGTACAAAGTCAAGTTCTTTAAATGTACTTCATTAAATAAAAAATTAAAAAGTCTTCTTGTATTTACTATTAGTGAAATAGACCAATAATTAAATATTTCCCCTTTATGCTTTAGAAAAAATGTGTTACTGTCTCAAAAAATAAATAATTTTTTTAGTTGTTTACCTGTTTTAATGAATATTCTCAGTGTATGAGAACATACGCATCAAAGCTGACAGTTTTCACAGCAGTTGTGAACTTATAATGTCAATCACTGATCTGTTTTTAGAGGTATCTGAGATTACCACAGTATCTTGTAATGAGTTCTTTCATACTAAAAATCCATTACTTTGCATGACTCCATCAAGTTGAAGTACAAATTTTCATATACAAAGAAATAAAAATGTAACCACTCATGAATCTTGCTGTATACTTACTGGTTCTACATTCAGTTTGTACAGGTAGACTCACAAATAAAAGCAGGGAGGTATGTGCGTTAGTTCCTTCAGAATTATGCAAATTTATTCAATTGCTGCTTCTGGTTGACTACTGCAACAGCTGAATAACCTACAAAGCAAGCTTTGATGTAATCTTTAACATTGGACTTGTTGGTATATGAGCAAGTATTCCAAAATAGCGTGGTCTGTAAAGAAGAAGCAAGACCATCATTTAAAAGGAGAATCCTAGTAGCATGGTTCAGAAGACATGTTAAGGAAATAGTTTTAAGCCATTTTTTTCTTCCTGAAGGATCCAAGTCAACAATATTACCCAGGGTTGGTGTAAGCTTAGTTTCATTATATAGTTGGGTATCAGACACTTAATGTGCCTGTAATTCACGGAAACATCTTATTACAGATTTCTAAGTGTCATTGACAGATAGTCTGTTTTAAGATTATGGAATGAATTGGGAAATTACACAAAAAGAAAATTCTACAAACTCAGGTAGTTTGGATCCCCAGTACCACACACATACACATATAAAATATGTATATTTATATGTAACCTATGCATCTCCCTTCATAAATTTTAAACCATCTCTAAGTTACTTATAATACATAACACACTGTAAAGATTATGTAAATAGTTGCTACATTTTATTGCTCAGGGAATAATGCAAAATCCCTATTTTTTTGTAAATTTTCCAGAATATTTTTCATCTATAGTTGATTGAACACAATTAGGAATCTTTCCACAGATAGGAAGGTGGACTACACTGTCAAGAATCTGATGTCAGAGATGCCAGGGTGGGGACTAGGGAGATAGCTCAGTAGAATAACTGCTTGTCTGGCAAGCATAAGGGCCTGAGTTCAATCCCTGGTTCTGAAGGAAAAATAAAACAAAATAAAAACAAAGAAACAGAGATACTGGGGCTAAATAAAAGTGGAGTCCTTCTCAGAGCTACTCAGAGAAATTCAACTAAAAAAAATAGGTAACTGGAAGAATTGGGAAGGTCATTAATCCTGAAACTAAAATCAATCAGAATGAGACTAATAAATCAAGCAAAACATAGAAAATGCGATGCAGGAAGAAGAAAATGTTCTGGTGTGTATGACCTCCAATAAGGAACCTCCAAAGGATATAGGGAAAACTGATCTCCCGACCTAAAAAGTACTTGGGACGAGTTCTTGTTCTCGAAAACTGAAGTATGAATTTTAGGAACAAAGAGAGGTAATGAGCAGAGCATATTTATTGAGGGAAAGAAAGCTCCTGTCCAAAAGAGGGACAGGAAGAGGGTCCTGAGTCAGTGTCCCCCTGGAAGCTGGCTTTTCTAGGGACTTTTATAGAATAAAACCATATGGTAAGGTGGGTCTAAGGTTGTGGAGAACACTGAAAGTTACTGAGGTGAGCATGAGGTGGTACAAAGCTCTGGTCAACCAATGAGGTTACAAGCACCATTACTCAGGTAAAATTGATTAAGTCCAGGACCAAATGGGCAAGTGAGTCACATAGCAAGCAAGAGTGAATGCAGAACAGGACTTTATCAGGTAGCCATCCGGTAGTAGTTAGATTAATGATTCTTCTGGCTCCCTCAGGGTGATGATCAAACTGGGATGCCAATCTTTAAGGAGGTTAGGATGTGCTTGATCTTTGGTCTTTAGCTCTGGCCCACAGCGGGAACATCCATCCCTCTCATAGTTGCTAGGTATCTTGCCTTCTGTATTATCTCCTTTGAGGGCCTAGCCCTGTCTGACTGCCTATAATATTTCTATGTAACTTGGCTGCCTGCATCCAAAGGACTTAAAGAGAAGGTGAGCCATCCCACCCCACTGCCAGTGGCTCACTGCAGCAGGATGACTGACCATGCTTGGAATGTTGGAAGAAGAAGAAGAAGAAGAAGAAGAAGAAGAAGAAGAAGAAGAAGAAGAAGAAGAAGAAGAAGAAGAAGA
>PVJA010044731.1:0-15979 GCA_004027025.1 Myocastor coypus | reverse complement strand
CCTTCCTTTCTTTTCTTCTTTTTTTCCTTCCTTCCTTCCTTCTTTCCTACAGCAGATCTTTGCCTTGGACCCCACAAATATGTCAGACTTTAAGCTCCAAATATAAAACAATCTTTACCCAGCAGTCCACCATCCCCCTCCACTTGCTATCAGCAAGTATAAGGAAAGGAGAAATCACTTCCTTGTTCTGTCTCTGCCTCTCTCTCTGTGTTTGTCTCTGTCTCTGTCTCTGTCTCTCTGTCTCTGTCTCTCTGCCTCTTTCTCTGCCTCTCTGTCTGTCTGTCTGTCTGTCTCTCTCTCACACACACACACACACACACACTACACTAAACCATTTTTCCTCTGGCAAGTCCTACCTTGGTGAACCGTGAGAACTTCCAGCAATTCACTGACAAGCTCAAACACTTTGGGTGCTGGGAGAGGGACACAGTGAGATTGAGGACAATGACAACAGGAAGGGATAGAAATAAAGAACTGCCATCAGCCCGAGGGATGTGGCTATCTTCTTCACAGGGTTTCTACAGAACTCACCATAGGAGCTGATACTTAGTTTTCAATAAATGCTTACTAAGTTAAGTAGAAATTTGCCCAGTTATAACAATCTTGCTCTATCAAATGAGGAGGGAAATACATTAACTTTCATCTTTTTGTTCTTTCTGGAAAGCATAAAACTTACAGATTCTTGAACTCACATTATTAGTACTTTGGTTCAATCTAATCAAGGACTGAATAGACTTTTCTAGTTAGTGTAAAAATTGAGCCATTATTTATAATCTGATTTTTTTTTTTTTCAGAGCCAGGGATTGAACCCAGGCCCTTGTGCTTGCCAGGCAAGTGCTTATTCTACTGAGCAACCCCCTAGCCCCTATAATCTGACTTCTGAGGGAAATCATGTGTAGTGGTTCAAACAGCTCACAAAGTTGTTTTTGTAACACAACCTGCTTGTACACTGATGCTTCCTGTTCTTCTTCATGGTGTTAACTAAATGCTTCAGACAGTGGACTCTCAGTGTGTGAGGAAAAGGGTACAATGCTTCCAATGGGGCACGTAAGAAGACTTTTAAGATGGAAATTGATGCAGAATCTTTAAGGATTCGTAGTTGAAAAGATAGGCAGAAAGAAGAATGACTTCGTAAATGGGAGGAAAATTAAGAACAACAAAAATAACTAACAAGGAAGCCAGGAGGCTGGTGCTGGAGTTTGGACTGCAGTGTCCTCCAAGGGCTTTGGTACCAAGCTGTGACACATCTAAGCGGTGGTGGAGCTTTCAGGAGGTGGGACTTGGTGACGAAAGTTGCCCCACGGGATGAGTGTGACAGGACTGCTGGTCCACAGCCCTCTCTTCTCTTCGTGCTTCCTGCCTGCCAGGAGTGAAGCGGTTTTGCTCCTCCGCTCTCCCTGCCAGGCTGCTCCGCTGCTTCGCTACAGATTCCCACACAACAGAGCCAAATGCCCTTGGACTGAAACCTTGCAAACTGTAAGCTGGAATATTCCTTTCCTTTAAAATTGCTTTTCTCAGGCATTTTGTCACAGGAAGTGAATATAGGTTGTGAGTCAATATTTAAGTTGTATAGAGAAGCATCAGATATGTGGAGAGTGTGCGCCTCAGTTACTCTTCTCTTGTTGCTGGGACAAATACGTGACACCCAAAATGAAGGAAGAAAAGGTTTCCTTAGCCCACAGTTAATGGAAGTTTCAGTCCGTACTCAGCTGGCTCTAAGGCAGAGCGACACAAGGCAGAGGGCAGCAATTCATGGCAGCGGCAAAGAGCAGAAAGCAGAGGGAGGAGTAGCAGCAACAATGGCTGCAGAGGAAAAGTCTGTCTGTCTCTCTTTTTTTTTTTTTTTTTGTGGAACCAGGGATTGAACTCAGGTCCTTGTGTTTGCCCTCTCTCTCTCTCTCTCTCTCTCTCTCTCTCTCTCTCTCTCTCTCTCTCTCTCTCTTTCTCACTCATGCTACATTCAGGCTATCCACCCCAGGCTGAGTGTAGCACTCACACCCATAATCCCAGTGTTGTAGGCAGCTGAATTAGATAGAAATATTATGGATACTCAGACAGGGCCAGGCCTTCAGGGAGACAAGACGGAAGACAAGGTGACTTTACCGTTTCGCAAGAGGCAGACACCCCTGCTGTGGGTCAGACCTCAAGACAAAAGAAGAAGCAAAAGTAGCCACCTACTTCCCTAGGAATGGGCATCAGGGACTGATATTCTAAATAGGTATCAATTACCTTAAAAGAGCCTAAATGAGTCAGTAACACAACCCTCAGCAGGAAAAGACCCTGTTCCATATTCAAGCCTGAGACTCCTTTCCCCACTTGCTATTGGCTTTAATCAATTTTACCTGAACAATGGTGCTTGTAACCTTATTGGTTGACCACAGTTTTGTCCCACCTCATGCCCACCTAAGCAAGTTCCCATGGTTCTCACCTTAGACCTGCCTCACCACAGGATTTTCCTCTATAAAAGTCCCTGGAAGGGATAGCTTGGGGAAACACCCACTCGGGAGCCCCCTCCTGTCCCTCTCTCAGGCAGGAGCTTTTTTCTCCCCTAATAAATGTATGCTGCTCATAACCTCTGTTTGTTCCTAAAATTCAACCTTTGGTTTTAGAGAACACGAACTCGTCCCAGATACTTTTCAGGTTGGGAAACCAGTTTTCCCTATATCATTTGGAGGTTCCCTATTGGAGGTCATCCACCCAGGATCTGTTTTTTACACTGCATCACCAGCAGTACTCAGACCCATAATGCCTGCCTTGGATCATGAATTAATCAAACTGTAGAACTGCACCTCCATGACTGCATGAAGTTTTTTTTTAAATGTTATTTATTTGGAATTACAGGGTTTTTTTGTTTTGTTTTGTTTTTCTTGTTTCAGAACTTTTGTTTGTTTGTTTATTTATTTATTTTTATGGCTGGCTCAGCCTGCCCTCAGGGCAGGGCTGGCACAGCATGTGGTGCCGGGGATCGAACCGTGGTCCCAGCAGCCACCCAAGCTTTCCTGAGTAGGCACTTTAGACCACTGAGCCATCCTGCTGGGCCCCTGCATGAAGTTTTGGAGGGACAAATATACCCAAACCATAACACTGTGACAAGAACGGCATAATTTCAGCAAGTGAACCTGATGGTCATCTGTGGCCTGATAGGGGATTTGACCGTCAGCAGGAAAACCGGTTCATTTTACGAAAAATTGATTTATTATATGAAAACAATAGAAAATGAAATACATTTTTATTATTTCACAGATCAGAAATTTCACTTAGGTTTTCTGGTTTATAACAAATATATAAATCACAAAGAGATGCTCTCTGAAATATTCATTAATAAGGCCCATACTTTTTGAAGCTGCTTTTTGATTATCAAGGACAAATAATACATAATTATATTAATAGAATCAGTTGATTTTTTTTTCAGTACTGGGGACTGAACTCAGGACTTTGCATATGGTAGGCAAATGTTTTGACACTGACTTACATCCCCAGCTTGAATTTCTGTTACAGAAAAGGCCCACTGGCATTTATATTTTCAGCAAAACAGTGGATTAGATAACTTGAAGAACTTTCTCACTACAAAAAGTCTTGAAAATTTAGGATAAAAATAAAATATACGCATCAAAAATGAAGAGGAAGGTGAAAGCCAAAGTGGTGTGGCAAAGGAAGTGTTACAAAGAGTTTGTTGGTTTTGTTGTCTTAGATCTATGGGTTTTTAATTCCAGAAGAGCACAGGAGGACTTGGTGTGTGGGGGATGGCAAATTAGCTCCCTCCCTGCCTCCACCAGGAGTTTATGCCCCTAGGGAAAGGTTAGGCTAATAAAAGTTTGCTACCAACCCAGGGAGTGAACAGGAAGCTGTTTTATCTGTGCTCCCAGTGAACTGAAGCAATACCCTCCTAAAAGTCCTAACAAGCTGCGGGTGTCATAGCATTGACACTCATGGCTCTCGAAAGCTGAGGCAGAAAGATCCCAAGTTTGAGCTCTGCCTGGGTTCAGTCCTCAGTGGGAAAAACAAAAAAAGTCCCCCAGGACAAACCCATATGATTTTGTTATTTGAATTTATTCCACTGAGAGACCATGGCTTCCCCACATGACACAGGTCATACCACAAGGCACAGAGATCTCAAGACCACAGTGAGATGCAAATCATGTTCCTTCTGGCTGACCCAGAGAGTACTGAGCATTTTGCTGCCCTGCCTGGCGTATTAGTGTTTTTAAGCCTTAACAGTTAAGAAAATGTTTCTGCCCCTGCATGCTACAAGATGGCTTTCAATGTGGATTGGACCTGGATTGTACCACATATCCCAGGGGTAGGAAGCAGGGATCAGGGAGAGATGTGTAGCCCCAACAGGGGTGGGCCCAAGGGCTCTTGGTCTAAAGCTGTTGCTGCTGAACAGGAGAAGGACATGTGTGTGTGTGTGTGTGTGTGTGTGTATAGTGGAAAAAGCCACTGCACCAGGAGCACACACGCTCCCAGGAGCTTGGCCTATCCTGGGCATTTTTAAAAAACTTCCTTGATAGTAAGAAGAAGGGGCTCCATTTAACATTCCTCTAGTAGAGGAGAGATTGGGGATTTTAACAGAGAAGTGTTGAATTCTGGTGCCAATTCTTCCAGATCTTCCAGGGAACAATCGTGGCAATTGTAAAGTACTCCTGAGGCATTTAGTGAGCCAGGTGGGAGCAGCTGCAGAAGCCCTTGGTGTGGAGGTAAACAGCTGTGTGGCATGTGGCAGGGCTGTGCTGAGGTGCTGACCACAGTCTGGAGGTGAGCTCTTTCCTCAGTGTGTGCTGATGTCTGTGCTGCTTGTGGAAACACAAACACTGGTAGAGACGAATGCTGTTCAGGCACAGACTGTCCTCTTGGGTCAAATACAGCGCTTGGGTCCACAATGATTATGATTTGGAGGAGTGTGGGGAATCTCATGCTAATGGTGAGAATGAAACTTGGGAGTGGGGAGTAATTTGGTGATACGTTTGGGAAGGCCTAACACCTGTTTGTTCTTTGATGAAGGAGCTCTCCTTATAAGGGCTTATTGTCCTAAAGTAGTTATAGATATATGCAGGAATTTACATTTGGTAAAATTCTTATAAAATTGTATAAAATATGTACACTTGACAATGATGGCGTGGTTAGCTGAGCTATGGTACCTCTGTAAATGTGATGGAGTAGTACAGAGCTATTAAAATGGTGTAAAACAAATGATAAAATGAAACATTTTTGATACAGCATCATAGAAATTCCAGATATAAAATAATTCTACATGTTAAATACAAGCATACTTCTGTAGAGGCAAAGGGCAGGATATATACCATCCCTGGGGCTATTATAAGTGCTAAGAAAATAAATGAATACAATACTAAATGAATACATAAATGAACATTTTATACCAAAGTACCAATGATGGTTATCTCTCCATGCTAGAATTGGGAGTGGCAATAATTTTCCTTTCTTTTTTTTTTGGGGGGGGACCAGGGTTCGAACTCACGACCTTGCACTTGCCCAGCAGGCACTTGTGCCTCGGAGCTATCTCTCTAGCCCCAATAATTTTCCTTTCTTAAAAATACGTACTTCTTCAAAATTTGTATTATGTTCACATATACTAGTTGCAGAAAAAAAATGATCTACGTAGCTAGAATGACTAGAGACTAGTGTCTTAGTTACTTTCTAGCTGCTGAAACAAAAATTCCTGATGCTCACAGTTAAAGGAGAAAAATGATTATTTAGTGTGCAGCTTGTAGAGGTTTCAGTTCATAATCAGGTGAGACCAAGGCAGAGTGGCATGACAGAGGGGCATTGCAAAAGAGAATTAGCTCATGGTGGGTAGAAGGTAGCAAAGTATGTGAGGGACAATTGACAACAGCAGGTTCTTTCCTCTTCTTTTAGATTCTATGTAGGGTACCAGGCTTAGTGGGATGCCAAGCCAATCAGAGGGCTGGTTCAGTAACCACACACCCTTAATCCCAGCGTCAAACACTCTAGATTCAGCCACCTCTGAAAAGGCCCACCTACGACTGCATGAGGCTTTGGGAGACATCTAGCTATAAGCTGTAGCAACTATGAGCTATGTAAGGGAATCTTGGTTTGTATCACAGGTAGCGCATGTTATCACCTAAGAGCTTAGCGAATGTTTTTGAAGTTGAAGTGAATATATATTTTCTTCTTAATTTTCTTAAGTATGTGTTTCTTCAGTATTATACAGGTGGAAGCTACTGCTGAGGGCTTTTGTGTGTGTGTGTGTGTGTGTGTGTGTGTGTGTGTGTGTGTGTGTACCTTAATTTATTTAACTGAAATGGACTTACATTTGTTTCTGAAGTGACTTCCATTCATTTGGATACATCTTTTCCCTATGGTGATTTACGGGATTTTCAAGCCAATATAAATATTTTATAAATATTTGAATATCTGGATATACACCTGCACAATACCTCAGCAAAACTTTTCAGCAAGAAAAACACTGAAGAGTAAAGAACAGACACAATTACTAGCTACAGTGAAAACCTGCTGAAATATTTATGAGTTAAGAAGGTACCATATACCTCTTCAACTAAGAAAGCCACCCTTACAACATAGGACGATTTTATTTTTATATAGGACCTAGAACACTTAAGCTGCCAATTAGGTGCTGAATGGCAGAGCAACATTCCAATTTATGCCATGAATTCATAGGGAATAGTTTTTGTCAACTCAGGCTCCTTGCCATTGGTCCTCCTTCACAAAGTGCGCTTCTCTGAGAGGGGCAGGCTGGTGTTTCAGGTGAACCCAGGTAGCTATCTCTTTGGCTTCTTTCTTTTTCTGATCGTGTTCCTTGACACGTTTCAGGAAGCTATCACGACTTTTTGAATGTTTAATGTGTTCAGTATGCACATTAATCCTCTTGGCAAGTATCTTGCCTTTAACTTGCTTGTTTACAACAATGCCAACAGCATGCTGGGTAACACTGTAGACTCTTCCCGTTTTGCACAGTAACACTTGTGAGGCATTCCTTGTTGCACGGTACCCATTCCCTTGATGTCTACAATATCATCTTTTTTGTAGATTTGCATGTATGTGGCCAAAGGAACCACCTCATGTTTTCTAAAAGGCATGGAGAACATATACCGGGTTCCCCTTCTCTTGCCCTTTGTGTTAGGTCATTCTGACAAATGATTTTTTTAAAAGTATTTTTTTTCTTTTCCTGTTTCAGAACTTTATTTATTTATTTATTTTTTTCTTCTTATTTCAGAACCTTTGTTTGTTCATTCACTAATTTTTATGGCCGGCTCAGCCCTCCCCGAGGGCAGGGCTGGCGCAGCATGTGGTGCCGGGGATCGAACCGCGGTCCCTGAAACCACCCAAGCTTTCCCAAGCAGGGGCTTTAGACCACTGAGCCATCCCGCTGGGCCCCTGTTTCAGAACTTTTGTTTATTTATTTTATTTTTATGGCCAGCTCAGCCCGCCCTGAAGGCAGGGCTGGCACAGCGTGTGGTGCCGGGGATCGAACTGCAGTCCCTGTAGCTGCCTAAGCTTTCCTAAGCAGGTGCTTTAAACCACGGAGCCATCCTGCCAGGCTCTTGACAAATGATTAACTGGAAGATGGCAGTTCTGGCCTAAAGGCTGCTGAGGTCTTAGCTGGGCTTCTTGTCATAGTGGCCCAAACCAGAAGACACTTTTAAGAGACCTTGTAGTCATCTGCGCTAGCTATTTATGCATTTTTTCTTCCTTTTTTTTTTTTTTTTTTTTGTATTTTTGAAATAAGGCTTCATTCTGTAGCTCCAGCTATCTTTGAGCTTACTATGCAGCCCAGGCTGGCCTCAAAGTCAATTGATCTTCTTTCCTCAGCCTCCCGAGTGATGGAGTTACAGGTGTGCACCATCATTCCTGGCAAATTAAGTACTCTTCTTGTCTGGAACAAGAGTGAAAGAGTTCAAAATATCATGAGCTAAGTACCTGTTTAAAATTAAACATAGGGGGTCCGGCAGGATGGCTCAGTGGTCTAAAGCACCTGCTTAGGAAAGCTTAGGCGGCTTCAGGGACCGCGGTTCGATCCCCGGCACCACATGCTGCACCAGTCCTGCCCTCAGGGCAGGCTGAGCCGGCCATAAAAATAAAAAAAAAAAAATAAAAAAATTAAACATAGGGTCAGGGAGAGAGTTCAGGAGAATAAGTGCTTGCCTATAAGTGCAAGGTCCTGAGTTCAATCCCTGGCACCAACAAAGAACAAAACTAAACATATGCCTTGAGCTTGTGAAATAATTTCTTTCTAATTAAGCACTTAATAGTATCAGGCCCACGTCAGTTGCTCTATTTCTTCCTGGAGAAGTCACAAGGTAATGGCATTCTGAGAACTTCTCTGGGTTCAATCTGAGAGCAGGAACAAAAGAAAGCATCAATTTTTTCATTCTGAATTATATAGGGGTGGTATGTAGAAATACACCAATGTTGCTGGTACAAGGAGAGCTGGTAGCTAAAAGAACTAGTGGGTCCAGAAGGTAACATGGCACTGCTTGCTAAATCCTGAGTTCAGAATTGTTTCCAGATGAAGAGAAAATCACCTATGGATTAGGGAAATGTTCATAAACACTTGGCCTCCCCAGCCTGACTTATGTATACTTTGCTTAGAAAGTATACATAAATTACTACACTTTAAGTTTTTCTCATGTGTAAACAATGCCTAATACCTTGTACAGTAGCTGTTTACAATGAAATAAGGACACATACCCAGATGTCGATGCATGTATCAATTACTCAGCCTTCATAGAACAATAATTTTGAAATCATCTGCTTCCATCGACCTACAGTCAGGCAGCATTGCGTTGCCAGCCCCCTTCCCTTGTTTTGAGAGAAGCACAAATAAAAGTAACAAAGACCCAGGAAATCTCTAAAATTCCAGGTCAGAACCCATGTGCCTTTGAACCTCTTTAAAGATTCATTCTTCGGCACTGCATCTCGGGCACGAGATTAGATCAGAGGGAATTCTGGGATAGACGTGCCCATGAAGGTACCCTAAGATGCCTCAGCGTCTTGCCAATCATTTCTATTGGTCTTATCCAGAGACCCACCGTGAGGTACCCAGAGTGGGGGGTACTGCTTTTGTGGCCCCAAGGCCTGATTTATCTATGTGCCACTTCAGTATTACTCTGCATTGGTCGCACCTCTCTTTTAAAAAATTTACACCACCTGTAGGCTTCTCCCATACTGAGAAATCAACCTAGAAGAAGTCGCTAAGGCTGAGCTAGTAACACCTCCGCAAGGCAAATTTTTGGAGGGATTCACCTCTAATGTTAGTGATACATAAATTCCATGGAGCAAGCTGTCAGATTAAGTGTTGCAGAATATACAAAATATAATCTGCAACAAACGAGATGTCACACATACATCAGAAGCATGGCTAGATGCTAAGAACTTTAGTCAAGAGTAGTGTTGGTTAGCTATTACAAAATTGCTAATTTGTACAATTAGAGACTTTTTAAAAAAAACCCTCAAAATGTAAGAAAAGAATGAGCCATTAATATATTTTAAGAAGGCAGTTTTGTGCCCGCATTTTGGGCAGGTTCTTGAGAAAGCAGAGTGCATTGGGCACAGTTGGGGGTAAAGTTAACAGCTGAGAGTTGTCAGACTCGAAATCACAGTGTCTTGGGGGCTATGCAATTAATCTGATGCTACACATGTCTGCTTTTTTTCCAGGCTGCAATTGTGCTTATCTATAATCCCAGCGCTCTGGATGCTGAGGCAGGAGAATTACAAATTCAGTTCTCCCTAGGAAAACAGCAATTTAGCAAGATTCTGTTTTTAAAAATTAAAAAAAAAAAAAAAACTGTAGGTGATGTAACTTAGTAGGAAGGCCCTGAGTTCAGTCCTCAGTACTGTGGGGAAAAAAGCAGTTTTCTGGGTGAGGTTCAGTAGCAGAGATCCTCACAAACGGTGGCCATCTAAGTCCAAAGGCAGCAGAATGATAACTGTGATACTCTGTCGGGTTGGACACAAGATCTCAGCCACTCCTGAGGGTACAGGGATAGCAGTGGTGGAAGTGGAGGAGAGGACAGCGGGTGACGAGGAGGAGGGTGTGTGTCAAGGCCTAGTCAAGAGGGCTTGAGTCGAGAGCAGGTATCTATCCTAGGAGAGAAATGGGTGACAGATACATTGAGAAAGAAGTCCTGTAATTCAAAGTAGGCCTGCCTAAGGAGACAGGCAGCAGGGAGATACGTAGGGTTGAACTCTGGGTGTCCCAGATACCAGACACAGAATGACAGGACCAGCCCCTTCGGTACTGAGGGGAATGGGTTCCCATTGTGCTGCCAAGATGAACTAGCACTTGCTCTCAACTTGAGTAAATTTAAGGGCCTAAGGTTGCATGGAGATCCACAAGGCGGGCACTGATACAACCAACTATATTTATAAAGCCACTATCTCTACTCCTGTAACACTTAAAAAAAAATGAAGGAACTTACATCGGTTTTGGATAATAAAGCAACTGCCATTCTTTTTAAATTACTACAGAATAGCATGCAAAACATTTCTTTTTGCACTCACCCTGACTTCCATTTAAATGAATGCTGCGTCTGGATGAACGTATTTATGATAAATCCTTGCAACTCTTTGCTATCTGACTTCTGTTGTCACTACAATTTCTTTTAAGGTGTTTGTGAAGAAGCGCACTTTTCTTTGCTGATAAAGGATGGTGATTTTTCATTTTAGAAAAAAGTATTTAAAATTTTCCGGAGTCCCCCCCCCCAAGTTTAGAAGATTTTTGGCGATGGGATCCCGCTCAGCCCCACTCTCACCCTGCCTGCTGTGCTGCAGCCCGTTCGCAGGCTCAGTCTGGATGAGCCGCTCCCTTTGGAACACTCTCAGGCTGAGGTTGGCTTCTTGGGGCCCCAGATGCTTTGGCCCTTCCAGGGCAGGCCTGTTGGGGGCCCGTGCTGTTGGACTGCACTTGAGATTCCAAGAGCTCCTGGACCTTTTGATTCAGATGATGTTATGGTTTATGTCTAGTTGTCCCCCCAAAGCCTCATGTAGTCATTGGGTGTGAACTTGACTTGACTCATAAATCACTGGGATTATGTGTTTTAGTACTGATAGGATTATCGGTCTGAGTAGGCCTGGGACTATGGGTGTGGTCTAGGGGGGATATCCTAAGGCAGAGAGCCTGATAGGAATATAAAGAGAGACAGAGAGACAGACTGGAGCTGTTGCTCTGCTGCCCTGTTTGGTTGGCTGCCTCTGTCACCATTTTGTTGCTGTTCCGCCTCCATGAACTGGACGCTCTCTGCTCTGTTCCACTCAGCCTTGGGCCAGCCAAATATGGAGTGAAACCTTCACAAACTGTGAGCTCAATAAACCTTTCCTTCCTTCATTTTGAGTGTCGGATATTTGTCCCAGCAGCGATTAAAAAGTAACTAAGACAGATGGCCAGGCAACAGTTTTCCCCTCTCCTCAGTAGGGCCCCTTTTCTCTCGCTGTCTCCACCTAGATTTTCACTTTTAGAGGAATTTTTATCCTGCTGTCCAGCTGGCACTGTACTGAGAAAATACTGATTCTTTTGCAGCAGTCTTCCAAAGTTAGAAAACGCAGCTTCCTGGGATTTTAAACAGAATTCCTAGTTGCTGTGTTTGAATTTCCTCTGGCAGGAGGCTGAGGAAAATGAATTGTCAGTGTTCTCCAATTTCCAAAGTGGGTTCCCATCCTGAGAAATCATTTTGGAAAAAAATGGGTTGGTTAAGAAACTTCAGGTAACTAGTTGAAAGAAAATGGTAAGATTCTGATTACTACTCTCATGTGTGATATTTGTAATTCAAAGCAACATGTAATAGTTCTTAGAAGTCCTAGAGTAAGGAAGGCTCTTTGGAGTCAGGAGTGCAGCTTGGTGGTACAACATGTGCTTAGCATGCCCGAGGCCCCTAGTGTGAAACCCAGCATCAAAAGAAAGAAACCAGTTGAATGTTGAGTAGTCCAGCTTTTCCCCCCAAACTCCTCAATCTCTGTAATTTAGCAACAATAGCAACAAAATACATAATTAACCTGGAGGAAGTAGAATGTTAGAATTCACAGCCTAGAAAATGTAAGAGTCACCTGCATCTAATGGTGCTTTTTTGGGGCTCATGTTTCTTGGCAGTTTCTAAAGCCTTTGCCACAAAGGCTCCCATTTACTCTCCAGTCCTTCCTTCTTGGCCTCTGTGATTCCTCTCTTTTCTTTTCTAAAATGTATTTAGTACAGAGTGTACAGGGCTCTGACTACACAGCTCGGACTCATAGTGATCCTCCTGTTTTCAGCCTCCCGAGCACTGGGATTATGGGTGTGCACCACCACGCCCAACCTTAACCACCTTCTCAGTCTGCTGTGGTATCGGGGCCCCGTGCCTTATGCTGGGGATCGAGCCCTGGTCTATGCATCTGCCTAAGCAGGCACTTTAGTCCACTGAGCTATCTGGCTGGCCTGATTTCTGTTTCTTTTCTTTTCTTTTCTTTTCCTTTCCTTCTCTCTCTCTCTCTCTCTCTCTCTCTCTCTCTCTCTCTCTCTCTCTCCCTTTCTTTCCGGAGAGAAAGTGTTGGGTTGTTGGTTCTCCTGGAGAACTGTGCTGTGCTGGCTTTCCTGATATGGACTTGGCTATTCTCCTTGTTGGAAGAACTTGGGACCTCCTTTGTTGCTGAGGAGGACTATGGTTCTCTCTTCCTTGCTTCCTGGTTCCAGTGCAGATTCCCCAGCCTGCTGCCACAGATCCTTCATGCTGCTGGCATAGACTTTCTAACTTTTTCCACTGACCTTTGGGTCTTCTCAGCAAAGATCACAGAACCAGATTTGCATGAGATACTGTTGCAGGCTGTAGGCTTACAGTTGGGCTCATGGAGGGCATTGCCACGGGCTCTAGGCCTTTAACTGCACTCTTGCAGGATGTTGCCAGGGGTCTAGGCTTTCAGCTGGATTCTTTGTGTCTCTAGTGTGTAGACAGATTTCCTGCACTCCTTTATACTTGACTCATCATGTGACTACTATAAAATAATCCTACAAATTATGTGTCCTGTGTTAAACTGTTTCCCCTGCAAACTCTGACTACATCACTATTTATTTTTTTTTAAAGAATTTTTTATTTTATTTATTATTTTTATTCTTGTTTCAGAACCCTTGTTTGTTTATTCACTCATTTTCATGGCCGGCTCAGCCCACCCCGAGGGCAGGACTGGCGCAGCATGTGGTGCCGGGGATCGAACCGCAGTCCCTGAAGCCGCCCAAGCTTTCCCAAGCAGGGGCTTTAGACCACTGAGCCATCCTGCCAGGCCCCTACATCACTATTTAGATACCAAAGTTATTATTTAACATTTACATATAAAGTAAAATTCCACGAATAAATAACCTTCATATAAACAAAGAGTAAGCAACTAGGCTACGAAGTCAGAGAAAGCCTCATTTTAAAAGCAATAAATGGGGCTGGTGAGATAGCTCAGTGGTCTAGTGTACCTACCTGCTTAGGCAAGCTTAGGGAAAGTACACTATGGCACCACATGCCATGCCAGCTGGTCCTATTAACACACTCTTGGAAAGCAGAAAAGTAGCCTACAGTAATTGGAAAGACACACTCCAGTCTGCATAGAGTCAACATTGTGACGATGACAGTTCTCTAAGCAATGTACAGATTTAATACAATTCCAGTAAAAAACAAACAAACAAACAAAAAAACCAGTTTTTTCTTTTTATAGAGCTATATAAGTTGATGCAAAGTTCATGTGGAAAACAAACACACAAAGATAATCCGGGTAACATGGAAAAACAAACATTAAGAGAAAAAAACATTAAAAAAAGATAAAATACCTTACGGGGGGATTTTGAGTAAATAAATATTTATCTATTTGTGTCAAAGAAGTTCAGGAACAATGAAACAGACAACAGTAAGGGAGTAGACAGGAATGGAGTGGAGAAAATATACGAGCATGAGGAAGAAAATTAGGTGTAGCTGCACATGCTTGTAACACCAGGCAGAGAGAGGCAGAGGCAGGAAGACCACAGGTTCAAGGCCAGCTTGGTGAATTTAGTGAGACTCTGTCTTAAATTAAAAAATAAAAGTAAATAAATGAAAGGGTGGGAGTTTTGCTTCTGTGGCCTGGCGTGTGAGGGCCCCTGGATTCAAGACCTAGTGCCTAACAGAAAGATGGAGGAAGTGCTACTTCTGTGTAGTTATCTTTGCATAACTCTCATTTTAAAAACTCTGACTTTTACAGTCATCGCAGTGAACCACATAATTCCTTCCCAGTAAATATAAACAAAACAGGCCACACTGTAACAGGAACCACAAATGGAAACTGAAGAGTGAGAAGGAAGCTAAATGTGAATAAGGTAGCAACACTGCATGGGGGAAGAGTTAATTTAAAAAAACTGGAAAAGAGAATTAGGACCCAAAACTATAAGACAAAAACCACCAGCACTAAAATATAGTTTGTAAATTCTCACGCCGGGGTAGTGATTCTGAAATTACTTTACAATTGGACAAACAAGAAAATACAATGTGAACAATGAGACCCAGCTTTCCCACTGTCAGGGAAAGTTACAATAGGGAAGGGAGGCAGGCTTGGCTGAACTTTATTGTACTGGATGAAAATTGAGGGTATCAGCATAATCTCATTTTTCTTCTTTTTTGCATGTTGAAGACAGAACCCGGGGCCCTGCACTTGCTAGGCAAGTGCTTTATCACTGGGCTACATTCCCAGTCTGAGTTCATAGTTTTGTACCCTCCTCCCCCACGGATCATTTTAAAATTAAATGCAGATGTGTGTGCATGTGTATTTATAGGCCTAGGCCTATTTCTGCTCTGTCTGCTGAGAGAGCCGCAGAAGCGGTGACAATTTGGTAACATAGGACATATCTAGCAACTGGATCTTGCTGGGGATGTAGTTCCATGGTAGATGCTTGTGTAGCGGTTACACAAAAAGCAAAACAAAAAATCCCCAAGATAAACAACCAGATCTTGATTTGTGAATAATAATGTTCCACTGAAGAAACTAAGGATGCTTGAAAAATGGTTGATTTGGGCCCACAAGATAGCTCAGTAGGGCCCAGCAGGATGGCTCGGTGGTCTAAAGCGCCTGCAGGCAGATGCAGGGACCGCGGTTCAATCCCCGGCACCACATGCTGCACCAGCCCTGCCCTTAGGGCAGGCTGAGCTGGCCATAAATATAAATAAACAAACAAAAGTTCTGAAACAAGAAAAAAAAATAAAATAAAAATTAAAAAAAAAAGATAGCTCAGCAGACTAAGCACCTGCCTTGGCAAGCACAGGGACCAAGGTTCCATCCTCATCCCTCATGCCCTGCTGGCCCCGCCCTGGGGACATGCTGAGCCTCAGATGGGTCCAGGCCTATAGTTGGGTTCACGGAGGGCATTGCCATGGGCTCTAGGCCTTTAGTTGCACTCCTGCAGGACGTTGCCAGGGGTCTAGACTCTCAGCTGAATTCTTTGTGTCTCTAGTGTGTAGACAGATTACAGATGGCACACACCTGTAATCCCAGCACTGGGGAGGCTGAAAACCAGAACATCACTCAGAGTCTGAGCTGTATAGTGAGACACTGTACCAACATATAAATGGAAAAAAGAGAAAAATGATTGATCCTATGGGAGGAGCAAGGAAAATACAAAATGATACTGAATCACCTTCTAGTACTAGAATATATAAGGAATATTGTTCTTTCAATACTGTTCCTTCAAATAGGGCTATATTGAAAGAACAGAGAAGTCAACTTGTGAGATCTGCCAAAAGGTAAATTTGAGAAACTACGAGCAAAAAAAACCCCAATAATAACTCATTACTATAACCAATGTAACAAAATAAATATCTGAATTCATAGTAATATAAATAATCAAATAAATAAAGGAGAGAAGACACTGCTCTTACAGTAGAATTCTGACTGATAAGGGCAGATGGAATAATAGAAATAGAAACTCACTATTTGGTCAGCATCAAAGCATACTAAGTTTTTATTTTTTATTTAATTTTTTTTTTTTTTTTTTTTTTTTTTTTTTTTT